>VCJN01001069.1:0-40872 GCA_006384855.1 Tetraselmis striata | reverse complement strand
TTGCAGGATATTGAAATAGTCTTGCAGTAGCGTTACATCGTGCCAGATTTGCCCACATCGAGCTCACGTGTTAGCCTCCATGCAGGAGTTATTAGAGGAGGAAACCTGACAAAGCAACAGAGCAACCAAACACCACGAAGCAGAGCGCAGACTGTGGATCAACCCGCGCGCGCCCGAACAGTCGGCGGAGAGTAACATCCGTGCCTGCGCGCGTTGGGTCCTCAATATCCCAAAGCAGCAGAGCATCAATCATTTTATACTACTGTATCGGTGTATCAATAAGTGTAAAAAGAAAGAGCATTATCCTGTGACGAATTGAATGATATCGACAATCAAAATATATATATACCCTGTAACAAAGCAGTCATGTGCCGTGTCACTATCTACTGTCTGCAAGCGTAGTCGTCACATTTCTTTAGTAGTTATTCAAGCGCAAGCTGATTTATGGGCAAGGAAGGAGCTGCTGCCTCCTGAAAGCTGCGGTGAGGCTGATGCCGGCACAGCTGCTGCTGGAGGTTGCCGCGCCACAATATCAGTTGCTGGCGGGTACTCACCACACCCACTCGTTTATATATCAGATCAGGGTCGGTTGGCATCCTACTTATATACCATTATATATATATTTCATGGTGGCCTCCAAGCAGATACGATCACATGCTGCGCACAATAATAGAAATGCGGTGGGGGGGGGGGGGGGGGGGGGACGGTTATTACAGATAAGTATGAAGTAGTTGCAGCAGGGACGGGTTACCTGTACTGTTGATTTGGCGCGTCCGCTCCATGACGCTATAGCTATTTTATTGGCGGCTCATACTGGGCGCAGATCGCTCTCGCTCGACCAGGCGGACATATGTACTGTCCAATCGTTACTTCGAGCGTCTTCACCCGCCGCGCGAGGCCGCATTTGCTACCTAATTATCGGTCGATCACGCACCCGGCGCTGGCTGGCTGCCGAGTATACAGTACATCGCATTTGTTCTGCCGGACGCCAGGTGCCTGTAAGGCAGTGCGTGTTCTTACAACTGTTTTTTGTGTGTAAGCAGGGGTGCCCCAAGTAAATGGCGAATAAAGGGCAGTGGCTTTTTGTATATTTTTATTTTGTAGTCGGGGTCAGCAGTTCGGCACCTGTTTATATTGTGATTAGCTGCAAAGGATTATTTCGCAGCACAATTTCGACATATGTACACTGACAACACATTCGTTATAATGGTATGACTGTTCAGCAAGACCGATATTCACTTGCAATAATTCCGTGTCGAATATATGATGAGGATTAGTAATGAATGCGATGGGTTGTGCACAGGAAATATAGTACATGCATGCACAATCTGATTGGCGTGGACTTGATGATATCTAGAAACAATGATACTGCAAGTGGGTAGCAGTGCTGTGGTGTTTTCTGCGCATCTTGGGTGTGCCCTTGTCATGGTGAGACCACATTATTACACACGGGCAGGATTAATGGCTATGTGTAAGCACACGCAGCTCCCAAATGTTTGGGCAACTCGGCTTACGGACGACTACGGGTACGCGACACGGGTGTGGGGTGCATCTAGCTGCACCCCCATTGGCGGCTGACTACATACACAAGGCACCCCGCTCATGAAAGGCGGGGCGGCAGGAGACGAGCTCACATCATGCCGTGGAAGGTGCGCGAGATGACGTCCATCTGCTGCTCCTTGGTCAGCCGAATGAAGTGCACCGCGTAGCCGCTCACGCGGATGGTGAGGTTGGGGTACTTCTCCGGGTTGTCCACGGCGTCCAGAAGCGTCTCGCGGTTGAGCACGTTGATGTTGAGGTGGTGGCCAAAGCTGCTGAAGTAGCCGTCGAGGATAGACACCAGGTTGCGCTGACGCTCCGCCAGACCGTTCTTGCCCAGCACCTGAGGGACGAGCGTAAAGGTGTTGGACACGCCGTCCATGCACTCCTGGTACGGCATCTTGGCCACGCTGGCCAGCGACGCCAGCGCGCCGCTCTGGTCACGGCCGTAGCTGGGGTTGGCACCCGGCGCGAAGGGCTGGCCCTTCTTGCGGCCGTCGGGCGTGGAGCCGGTCTTGCGGCCGTAGACGACGTTGCTGGTGATGGTCAGCAGGCTGAGCGTGGGGATGCTGTCGCGGTAGCAGTGCTGCCGGCGCATGCGCTGCGTGAAGCTCTCCACCACCCAGCGCGCCATGCTGTCCACACGCTCGTCGTTGTTGCCGTAGGCGGGGAACTCGCCCTCGATGTTGAAGTCCACCATCAGGCCGTTGTCATCCACCACGGGCATCACCTTCGCGTACTTTATCGCGCTCAGCGAGTCCGCGATGACGGAGATGCCGCTCATGCCGAGCGCCAGGAAGCGGCGCACGTGCGTGTCGTGCAGCGCCATCTCGAGGGACTCGTAGCTGTACTTGTCGTGCATGTAGTGGATCACGTTCATCGTGTCCACGTACACCTTGACCAGCCAGTCCAGGCCGAGCTCGAGCCTCTCCATGGTGTCCAGGTAGTTGAGCGGCTTGGGTGGGATCCACTGGCGCAAACTTGGGGCCGACCTGCATCCCGGTGACCTCATCGCGGCCGCCGTTGAGCACGTACAGCAGCAGCTTGGGCATGTTGCAGCGCGCGCCGAAGAACTGCATGTCCTGCCCCTCGCGCATCGCACTGACGCAGCAGGCGATGCTGTAGTCGGGGCCAAACATCTGGCTCATCATCACGTCATTCTCATACTGGATGGACGACGTCTCCACGCTCACGCGGGCGGTGAACTCCTTGAAGGGCTCCGGCAGCAGCTCGGGGTTCCACAGCACGGTGATGTTGGGCTCCGGGGACGGGCCCAGGTTGTACAGCGTCTGCAGGATGCGGTACGCGGTCTTGGTCACGCGGTGCTGCTTGGTGAAGCTGTCGGCGCCGCCCAGCACGCAGGTCACCCAGGTGGGGTCGCCTGCAAACAGGTCGTTGTAGTCCGGCGTGCGCAGGTGCTTCACGATACGCAGCTTCATCACAAAGTGGTCGATGATCTCCTGCGCCTCGCTCTCCGTGAGGATGCCCGCCGCGAGGTCCTTCTCAAAGAAGACGTCCAGGAAGGCGTCCAGGCGGCCCATGCTCATGGCGGCGCCGTCCTGCTGCTTCACGGCGCCGAGGTAGCCAAAGTACACCCACTGCACCGCCTCCTTGGCAGTCTCCGCGGGGCGCGCAATGTCGCAGCCATACATGGCGGCCATGGTCTTGAGGTCGTTGAGAGCGCGGATCTGGTCCGTCACCTCCTCACGCAGCTGGATCGTCTTCTCGTCCATCACCGCCTTGAGGTTGACCTTGAGGTCGTGCTTCTTGTCCGCCACCAGCGCGTCCACACCGTAAAGAGCCACGCGGCGGTAGTCGCCGATGATGCGGCCGCGGCCGTAGCCATCAGGCAGGCCGGTCAGGATGCCGCTCTTTCGGCAGGCGCGCATCTCGTCCGTGTACGCGTCGAACACGCCTTGGTTGTGAGTCTTGCGGATCTCCGTGAACTGACGCGTGACCTGCCATTCATCGGAGGCACACATCGCAGGCGTTTGTATGTCAGCGAAGTGATGGGCTCATTCAGGGTTCACTCGGGCATGTCAATTACTCCAATGGGATTGCCTAAGTGATGTTCCTCACCTCGGCATCGGGCTTGTAGCCGTACGCCTCCAGTGCGTTGTTGACCATGCCAATACCGCCAAAGGGCTTGATGGCCCGCTTCAGGGGCTTGTCTGTCTGCAGGCCCACGCAGACGTCGTCCAGCTCTGACTCAATGTAGCCCGCCGGGAAGGAGGTGATGGTGCTGGGCGTGACGGGGTCCACATCCAGGAGACCTGCCGGCAGGCGGGCGGTGTGAGTGAGGAACCTGGCGGCAGGAAGGGGCTGAGCTGTGAGAGAGGAGGAAGAGGCGTGCCGCGACTCACCTCCTTTGCGGAACTCCTGCATCTGTAGGTCCTGGACGATGTCCCACAGCTTCTTCGTCTTCTCCGTGGGCCCTGCCAGGAAGCTGGCATCGCCGTCATATGGCGTCAAGTTTGCCTCGATGAACGCAGCCACGTTGATTGTGGACGGCTCACGCATGGCTGGCCGGTTGTCTGGCACGTAGGAGAACAGGCCCTGCGTAGCATCGAAGCTCTTGACGAAGTCATTCTGGTCCATGTCTGGGGGGGACTCGACCGCCCTATGCGCGCACCCCACACACACACACCTTAGTGCGCGCTCCCGGCAGAGCAGCGGCAGCAGCATCAAGCGTCGCCCTCCAGCAACGAGCGATGCGTGCGTCTGTCTGGTGGGGCGCACCTGGCGACGATGCTGGCGCCCGACAGCCGGCGGGCAGATACTTGTCTGGCAGCACGGGGGCGCAGTGCCCTGCGAGAGGCAGCAGCGAGTCGATTGCACGTGTCAGCGGCGCCCCTCCGAAAGACTGTTTCATAAATTCAACGCCTGCGGATAGGTTTTGGGGCGCTCGAGGCGAGCGAGGACGGGTGGAGCGAGGGTCGGACACTTACCCAGGGATGAGGGCGAGCCTGTGCTGTGTCAGCTTGACCTTCGAGGCGGCCATCATGGGCGCGCGGGCGGCGACGGCCTCCATGGCGGGCTTCGGCGGCGAGGGTCTGTCTCTCGGTTTTTTGTCGCGCGAGGCGACGAGTCGTAACTGTGGAGCAGCGGCAGGTCGGCAGCCGGCACATGCTCAGAGACAGCAGCAGAACACGAATATGCGCGAACCTCGGCGGCTGTTAAGCAGAAAGATTATGTGCCCTCTTGGGTGGAAACAGGCCGATCGCGAGACAACTCCTTAGGCTTGGAGGATAAGGACCAGTTACCTTCTCAAGTCGCAACGCTATCGACTGCTATCGGCGGGCGCGATCTGCTTTTGCTATGTGTAGTCCGGTTATGATGGTTTATTTGGTTTATGTGGTATCGTATTTCCGACACCGCTTCCGACACCGCGCACGCAACAGCGTGGCCTCGCAGTCGACACATCTCCATGAAGGGGGCAAGCGATGCGGATACTGGCACCTCGAACGACATTTCGACACCACGGGCTACTGGAAAGGCGGTTTAAGGCGGGTGGGGGGGGGGGGGGGGGGGGGGGGGGGGTGTCGAGCGCGTATATGTCACGGGCACAACGCGGCGCGGCGAACTCAAAGAACAGGGAGCGCCGGAGACCCGATTGAACTCACCAAATGTTCGAGCGGAAAGTGCGGCTTGATCAGTTGGCTGAGCGTGCCCGGGGGCTCGTGCGATCAGCAAGGGTCGTTCAGGTGAGGGTGCGGCAAGTGTCGCTGTGGTCTGGTGTGAGCTGGACGCTCAGCAGGCTCGCGGCCCCTTTTATATACCCCCGCTGATTGCGACTACATTCGTGCGTGCGCGCCATGCACGGTACCTCGTACCGCCGGTACCAGGTACCAGTACGCGGCGGACAAACTGGTTCGGTATCCGGTTGCTGGCGCGGCTGCTGTCAGCAAACAGGGTATTGCTGCTGCTGAGCATCCGCCGCCCGCCCGCGCCCGCCGCAGCGCGCGCGCTGCAACGCGTTACATGTACATAAGACGCGGATAATCGTAGCAGCCGACGACAGCTGCATATAAATACCAATACGTCGAGCAGGTACCTGTACGTATGTATATACACATATTAGAAATCTAAATAGATATGTGATATGCATAAAAAAAACATAGCGACTATATATATATATGAGCTGCTGCCGACGCGCGGACACCGATGATTGCCGCTAGTTGGTCGTACCGGGTACAGTGTAGTTAATACCTGTATCTTGACCGTGTAAGTACTGCTCATGTGACCGCGTGTTACAGTTCCACATTTCCAGAAAGAAAAGAAGGATTTCCGCCAGTAGCGACTATGGGGAATTCGGGATAGTCGCCACTCAATCCTCACAGCTGACGCTACGGAGACTGCTACCTGTCCAGTTTCCTGTATGGGTCCGATTGTAATTATAGATGAGTACCAGTAAGGATTAAGACTGCGAGTTAAAATACGCAAAAGCATGAAGACCCTGCGATATTTATTTGCATGAGCTAGCAGCAGAAGGCGATATCGGAAATCACCAAAATAAAAGGTAATCAGAAAGGACATGGACCAGATGAGTCAATCGCACAGTAGCCCCTCGCTGAGGCGGAACACGCCGCGATGTAAATAAAATTATTTTAGCATTATTGTAGCGACTAAATACGAACGTCTAGAGTCGCTACAATAATGGGCATATACCGGATGACACGATGATGACACCTACCTAGTACTATTGATATTGGTCGATATAATGTTGATATTGATATTGTTTAACGATAGGCCTATCCCAACCCGTACGAGTACATGTAATCCTCATCTTCTTGTATATGAATGTATCGCGACTAAGACAAACAAATATGTAAGGAGTAGATTACCACAAATGGTTTTTGCATGGTCATTCAATATAAAAATAGCGACGAAGTAGGGCTTCGGGTGACCAGCCCGGGGCGGGTCTCGGCACCGTGTTGCTACGGCACCGGTACTGGCGCAAGCACTAGCAAACTGGCAATGATGCAGCATATTCATGTTATTTATCGAATTATTCCATCCACGAGTCCCCGGTACTGCTGTAGTCAAATGGGTACGTGCAGCTCAACGGGTTCTAATCCTTGTGATAATAATAAACTCCCAGTGCTTGCTGGCTGGTACCATATATAATTGAAATAATGACGATGCGCTTACTACCGCATTTTTATGTAATCTTTGCCTTTACGCATGCCTGTATACCGTATAATGCTTTTATTTACATAAGGGCTTTCACAAAAACGCACTACAAAAGCGCACTGCCTGTATACCGTATCATCTGGGATAATAATAAGAGTATGAAAATGGACTACAGAATATAATGAAATTTTATCGCAAGGAACTAACCCGTACCAGGATACGTATCCTCAAAAAATAGTTCGACAGTACCTGAACTATTACCTGTACTGTAGTTCTACTACCTGTCTACCTCCGGAGGTATATTACGGGTAGTACTACATTTACAATGTGCGGGCGGCAGTACTACAGTGTTATGCTGGCAGGCAGTGTTATGAACTGCGACTGCTAATAAGCGACCCACTGGTACTTCCGCTAATCCTCACTCACTGTACACAGGTAAGGATTACTACCGCTTCTGTGCCGCGCCTGCTGACGACGACGACGACGATATAATCCTTACAGGTCACTAGCCCTACAGATGTAATCCTTGCAGTCGCTTAAAAAGTAGCGACTACGGTAGAATAATACTTATAATAGGTCCAGCAGCGACTATAGACTAAAGTCGTGAGGTCGTCGCTGCTATAGCGACTATGCTGCGCTTGGCGTCCGCCCGACTTCTGAGTCTGCGCGCTCCCTCGATTTTTCGCGAACGTCCGCGTGCGTGGTGACGCCTGGCTTCTCGCCTGCTGCGATGCAACAGAAGGCGCTGCCAGTATACTGGTACCGGCATGTTACAGGTACCTGTACCGTCGTCGGTCCTTTGTAAGTATCCGTCCAGCTAGCTATTATCAGTATCTATGTGTCCGGAACCTCCGCTGCGCAGCGCGACAACACTTCACATCCTCCGAACTTCAGCAACCACAGCTTAGCAACCGCAAACGGAACCCCGCTTGTTCAGATACTAACGCCGCCTCGACATAGAAGTTGCGAGTTCCTGTTTGGCCACAGTACTGGTGTGCCTTTGGGGGGAGTTTCTTTCCGCCTGCCGTAGTTCCGACAGGCACCTCCTCTACCATACGTGCCATACCGTTCGCTGCTCCCTTCGGCACGCGCAGAACAGGGAGCGGTCACAGCATGGCAAATACTGCTGCGGTGCCCAGGTGGGCGGCGGTTGGCAGCCAGGTAGCCAGCAGAGACCTCGCGAAACTAGCACTCCTCGCGCCGCCTCGGTCTGCCTACAGGCGACGCTGGGAGACGCGCTCGCGCGTCGCCAGGCCCGAGGCGCCAGAGCAGGTGAAGCCTGACGCCCAATTTTCGACTCAGGCTGCGCGTATTGGACCTCCGTCAGGTGTTGTGCGTGCGTTCGCCGCAGCTGAAAGCCCTATCTCGGACCATGTGCGCCCTGCCGCAGGACGGCGCGCGGGATATGACAGTGACCTTCGAGACGCTACAGGAGATGCACGAGTCCAAGGAATGGGAGCACGTGCAGGCATACGAGTCTCACCACGTGCCGGAGATGGTGCCCGAAATCCGGGACGCCAGCTATATGTACCGCACCTACTACGAGCTAGATACGAACCAGGATACCGACGACTGGTTTTGGCTGAAGGAGGAGCAGGCTATCCCCAATATTGTGGGCACCGTCCACTCGGTGGAGTCCTTCACTGCCGTGGACGGCCCCGGGGTGCGCTACCTAATCTTCATGCAGGGCTGCGCGATGCGCTGCAAGTTCTGCTCCAATCCTGGTAAGTGGTATTCCACATTGGTTCTCATTCTCCACCTGGCAGTGGGGTCTTGTTGTCTGGTACATATGCTATAACATGTGATAAGACGCCAGTGTTCTCCAATCTTCCATTCCATCCACTGTGTGTTTGGGTGTGTGTGGTGGTGGTGGTGGTGTTGGGGGGGGGGGGGGGGGGGAGGTGATGGCGCCGATGTATGTGAAACTCTATATGGATGTGTGCACTGTAGTCGATGCGTGCGGTGTCTGATGGTATGGAATATCTCTGACTCCTACAGACACGTGGGACTTCAAAGCTGCAACTGGAAAGCTCATTGAGAGCCGGGAGATGGCGAACAGGATCCGCAAGGTGAGCGAGCGATGCCGCCGCACTGTGATTTCATATGTATTGCTACGTAATTCCATGCCTCTGTTAACCCAGTCCGTCGGTGTTCCGGTCCGTGTGTAGGTGAAGAATTACCTGCGCCCAAATAACGGCGGTGTCACATGCTCGGGAGGGGAAGCAATGCTGCAGCCGCACTTTGTGGGAGCTCTTTTCCAGGAGGTGCACGAAATGGGGCTCACGACGTGCATTGATACCAATGGGCAAGGGACGAAGGAGGGCAACTGGGACATCGTGCTCCCACACGCAGACTACGTCATGTTTTGCATCAAGCACATGGACCCTGACAAATATCATGCGCTTACTGGTGCGCACCCGGCGCACAGCCTATGCCGCAATCCGATGTATTGCTGCTATGATGGCCGTACCATGGCTAACTTTGCGCTGGTTTGTACAGGTCTCAACTTGAGCGTGGCACTGAACTTTGCCAAGGAGCTGAAGGCGCGGAAGATCCCATTTCAGCTGCGCTACGTGTTGATCCCTGGGTTCACTGACGCGCCAGAGGATGTGGATGCGCTGATCTCCTGGGCGGCTGAACAGCCCACGATGCAGGTGAGTCATATGGCGCCTTCTGGATTATTGTTTTGTAGCCTATTCACTCTGGGTATCTGACTAAACTCCCGGTGTCCTCGCCCCGTGTGTGCAGTTCATTGAATTGCTGCCATACCACGAACTGGGGTTGGCCAAGTGGAAAGAGCTGGGGTACAAATATCCCATGGAGGGTGTACCCACTCCAAGCTCGGAGCAGATAACCGAGTTCATGGACAAGTGCCGAGCCCAGGCGGTGCCAGTGAAGTGCCTCAACTTCTCCAACGAGGCGTGATTTCCCATACGTGACAGAAGGAGCACAGAAAACCGAGCCGCTCTGTGCTTTATATGGATTCAGTGTTCCCGGTGTCTCTTTGGCATCGTCTGATATAGTTGTGACTCTGTCTATGCTTGTATCTCATGTGCTAGGGAAGCCATCAGTAGTCTCAATGGTGGCGCCGATGCAGTACTGCTTCCACGCCACGCATCACTGCCAGGCGCAAGTTAACATGCCGCATGTGAAGATGTGCCATGATGTACTAGTGCGATAACACCGCGCAGTGTCTGTACGAGCAGCTTCTGGGTGCTCCCTGCATCCAGGCATCTTATCTTGGTGTGTATAGTGGGGAAAAATAGGGTCACTTGTGCAGGCTAGACCGTGTTTTAGTTGTAGAAACTACATGATTTGTAAGATGACTATGTATCCCTGATGTGCCATTCATGTGCGTTGGCTTTGGCATAATTTATCAAAATGGCAGCTGATATGGAGTATAATCAGGATTGGTGGAACGTGGTGCTGCCAGCATCCAGTGATAGTGTAGGTAGTAGCAGCAGCACTGAAGCAGCAGCCAGCGTTGGGTAGGAATACAAACATCAGGAGCAGCATGATGTATCCATATTCCTGCGCAACTCTGGCAACTAGCGCGCATGAAATAGTATAGTAATAGATTACTTGCGGCAATCAGAGTAGCATCACAGGCCAGGAGCAGAAAGCCCTCCCTCTAATTAAGGATTATGTAGTACGGGCAGATTTAGAAACAGAGGAGGAAGGGGATAAAGCATGCAGCGGTAAGTGGCGTAAACCCGGAATGTAACCGCCAATCATATGAAGGCAATTCCAATTTCCAGCCAGCAGGTGCTCTGCTATAGCAGCCATAGTCGCTAGTAGCTAGTCGCTACTGCTCGCGGGTCATCTACCGCGGTTATTATGGGTAGCAATCGTTCTTCATTGTACGAATACGAGTACTCGTATGTATCGGTTATTAATTTATTATGCGTAACAATCGTTATTCATTGTACGAATACGAGTACTCGTACGTATGTAAAATACATGGTCGTAGGTAGTGGACATATCAATAACTCATCGTAGGTATGCGTGACAGATGACGCGCGCATCTGGACTGCTATGCATATTATCTATCTACCTGTAGCCCTGTAGGGCTGTAGTCGCTTATGTCGTACGGTGAGTGAACCCTGCTTTAGCTGTCCGTCCGCCAGGACGCGCTTACCAGGTACTGGGCGCGTACCAAATTCAGTACGCGCGTCCTCAGAATTCCGCTAAAAATATCATCAGCAGGGAAGCCCTGGCAAAGTAGCGAATATCAGAATATCGCTACGCGTACAGTCGCTACCATTAATACGGTCATCATCATAGATGGGATGCGGGCCGCTCTTTGGCGGCTGTGTCGATTCTTTAGTGCTGATTTTAGCGGTGGATTTCTTCCTGACCATTTTGTAATTCACACCAGTACGGTCATAGCCCAGCTCAGGAGCAGAGGTCCTCTGGGACCCATACTGGTAACTGTAGGAGATACCCGTATCTGGTATCGTCTAGATTATAGCGACTTTGTACTAGCGACTATACCTGGGATATCTCGCCCCCGGCGCGCGTACGAGTACCTGTAGTCCGGCACGCACGCGACAGGCTACGTCACCCCGCGCGGCCGGGCCTGCTACACACCGCAGCACACTACAGTACTGCAAACCCCGGACGCACCCTCTCCGTACCAGTAGATGGTACCGGGCCGCTGGGTAAAATGGGTAAAAGGGGTAGAATGTTGCATCTGGCACATGTACAGGTAATCATCAGTAAAATGGTACTACTGGTATCCGCTACTACCAGGATGAGTCTCCTGTTTACTTCGCACGGGCGGTACGGCGCTGCTAGCCACGGCGCGCTCAACGAATGAGGCTGCCGCCCCGCCTCATCATATGCCAGTAATAGATCCTTGCGCAAGAGAAAAGTCCTTACGTTAGTCGCTATAAGTACTCGTGCGACCGATGTAAAGGTGTAGTAGCCGCTATTTCAACTTGCACCGCGAACGCACACGAAGATTAGCGCTCAGCTCTATATTCCACGACTCCTTCCCACAATCGCAACGCCTGGGAAAGCGACGACAGGGGAGCAGCTGCAGCAAGCACAGCAACACCGACTGCAGGCCCCCGCAGCGGGCTCGAAGATACCCCCGCTACAGGTGTCTGAAGCGACACGGGCGACATGCCGGCCGCCTCGAACGGCACGCACTTCACCGACTTAGAGCTGGCCATAGGGCAGGAGCAGGCCAAGCTCGGCGAGGAGGCAAATGGCTCGCCGCTGGACGTTCACGTCAAAAGCGAACTCGAGCTCATGACGAACGCGACGCCGTCCAAGGTGCGCCCCCCCCCCCTCCCCCAACTCACCCCTCTTGTCGTCCGTTGCTCCATCGCCGATTTCGGTGCTGACGCCGAATATAGCCTGCAACTCTGCCTGCTGACGCGAGCGCCGCCCCGTTGCCGCCGCCGCCGCAGGCGCACCCCGTGCTGGTCACGCCGCGACAGGAAAGCCGTCTTGCCCTTGGGCCCGAATTTGGCTTCGACCCCACGCAGAGCGATGTGCACTCCCTCAGGTGCGCCGTTGGCCCGGTGCGGCAGGACGCTGCTGGGTGGCCCAGAAGAGAGAGGGGGGGGGGGGGGGGGGGGGGGGGGGGGGGCTACTGGTACCAGTACTCATCTGAAGATTACATCGTTTCATGATTCAAGCTCATGTCATATATATAATTATGTATATGGGTTACGGCATGATATATGAGACATTATCCAGTATACTACACAGGATTATATTCGGTGCCATCATGTGGTTAAAGCCTGATGGGCTTCGGTGGATGTGCACAGGAACCACGTCCCAGTGGCACGCGCCCCGCTGGGCAAGTACGCCGCGCCCCAGGCGCCACGCCTGGCGGTCGAGGCGCTCGATGGCGCATCAAAGATCATCCAGAGCCAGATCGACTCGGGCTACGGCAAGGTCCAGTACGAGGTGTGGCAGAACAGCATCAACGGGGTGCTGGGCGGCGCCTTCATCGCGCTGGGCGGCATGTTCTCCAACCTCATCGCCGGCGGCTGCCCCGGCCTGGCGGCCACCAACCCGGGGCTGCAGAAGCTGATCGCCGGGCTCACCTTCCCCTTCGGCCTCGTCATGGTGTGCCTCACCGGCGTCGAGCTAGTCACCTCCAGCTTCAGCACCGTGGGCGCCGCCTGGCTGGCGGGCTCGCTGCGCGGCCACAACCTCCGTGCCGCTGCCAACCTTGTGCACATCTACTTCACCAACTTCCTGGGAGCGCTGCTGGTCGCGGGCCTTGCGTACGGCTCGGGCGTATTCGACAAGGATCCCTACCGCGCCTACGCCGTCGGCCTGGCGGAGCACAAGGTGCATCAGGAGTTCTACACCGCCGTCATCCGCGGCATCGTCTGCAACTGGCTCGTGTCGCTCGCGGTGATGCTGGCGTTTGCAGCGCAGGATGTTGTCGGCAAGTACATGGCAGTTTGGTTCCCTATCTGCGCATTTGTCGCCCTGGGGATGGACCATTGCGTCGCCAACATGTTCAACCTGCCGTGCGGCCTCTTCCTGGGCGCCGACTTTACCGTGGGCGAGATGTTTACGCACAACCTCATCCCCGTCACCATTGGCAACATTATCGGCTCGCAGATGGTCAGCGCCGTGTTTGGCATTCGTTTCAAGCAGGTGCGTGGCTAGTCTTCTCCTCATTACCCCCCCCCCCCCCCCTCTCCCCCGCCCCGCTTCGCAATAGTCTAGCCTCCGATTGAACATGTGCTGACATGTGTGTGATATGCCACAGACATGGTGGCACAAAGAGCATTGAGGCGCGACTGATGCTGGGTTTCACGGGTCCAGTGCTGGCACGAGTCCAACAAATGAAGCAGGAAACACGTCTACCTGCCCTTCACGTCTGCACATCTATCTTCCCCAAGACGCCGTCTGAAACGATTGGAGCCCCATGACGTAGCTGTGGGGCCTTAGGGGGGGGGGGGGGTCCGCAGCAGCGAGATCTGCTGTGCTTTTAGTGCAAGGTTTCGATAGATGTGGTGCGTGGCTGCCCTAGCCAGACTGCCCTGCAGTTCGTCTGTGGCAAGCTGATGTGGCAGTGTGCTTTAGATAGACAGAGTTCCGATAGGGTGCAGAAATGGGACTGTAGCAACCCCCGCTATTGGTACGCAATTGTAGTGGTACGCAATTCTGTTGAGGTATTATTGTGCTGTGCAATTTCTGAGCTCCCTGCCGAGCATATCACATGCTGATGATCCCAAGGCAAGCATTATAATGGCACTTTGTGCCATGGGCGGAATGCATTGATCCAGCACTCTGTAATCAATGCAGAGCATGGAGTTGATTGCTATAATCTGTGGCACTGCTGTGACCAGCGGCACGTAATGAGCCCAATGAACCAGTAGCACATCAGCAGTATAAATGAAGAATGTGCAATTCGTGATGGCGGTGTCGAAAGAAGAGGCGGTGGCAAGTGTGGCATCATCACGCGTCAGCAGTGGTAAGTTAGCAACCACACGCAGTGCATGGCGGCGGTAGCATTGACAGGCACAATTGTCATAACAGAAGTGCGAATTTACTGAAATATACGCCCCTCCACGTAAGTCCGGGTTTTCGGGATTCGATCAACATGCACATACGTGGCTGTATTTCGGCCGTGACGTACACGTGCATGCATGTTGCTAAAGGTGATACGGCTTGGGAGAAATGCTGTGATGGCGCGCTAGATCCGATATTGCTACGTGTGGTAGTTGTTCCCTTCAACACTTTCACCTGCTAGGCAAAAGCAGAGCGAGTGGCGCTAGTGCTTCAAAACCACGTACTGCCGCGCCATCCATGTGCATATAGCGACCTATAGCCATGGGGCACAACTACCCCCGCACTCATAACACATCACCCTGCTTGGTATGACAGCAGCTATCCACCATGCGCGTAGGGCATCGAAATTAGGTTATTCAGGGTATAGGAAAATAAAGCCCTCTGTGCGGATTTCGCTAGCTTGCAAACAAAATCGCAGGCAGGGGGAAATGTTTCTGTGATTGTCGTCACATGCGCGTGGTGATAATTCTTTCAGCCACCTCGCCGTGGGGCGAAGCTTTCCTGTAATAGTGCTGGCTACATCACTATTTTAGGGACTTCCGTACGCGTATGTCATCATGAATTAGTGGTCCTGATTACTGCCCATCGCACGTCGCAAGCCAAGTGGCAATGGAATGGGCGGCGTGCACTGCAATGCATCGATGCTTGTGGGTATATTGCTGCAAAATGGGGGAATGGGCATGCCAGGCGTGCGCATCGTCGCTCAAGCCTTAAGGCGGCGCGGGACGACGATTGTATCTCGGACATGTGCCAAGTACAGCAGACCACAGAAGTCTGCATTTTCCACGCATGTTTTTTATGGGTGTGATTTCGCTCGGGGCGCTTCTGGTCGATATAAACGCACGCAAAACTTATACCTTTGCGGTCATAGCCCGAAAACTCATGAAAGGGCGCGCATTACATGGTGCGCTAGGGTCAATGCGACGGTGTGCGGTGCGCGCGCGGCATCTATCTTTTGGCAATATCATTGTAACGTGTGGAAACCGGCGGGGTTGTGGCCGGTCTGAGCGAACGGCATGGCGGCATTTGAACATAAAGAACCGTGTTTCCTCCTATGCTCGTCGAAATACATGTGTTCGCCACCTTCACCGCGCTGTTCGGCGGCTCGGCGCATGGTTTAGCGTTTATGGTTACATAGTGGGCTGCATGCGACATTCGCATACTGGCTGTTCGCCCTGGAAAGATCATAAATCTTGCAATCACGCGGAAATTCATAACATTTCGCATCATCAGTTTTATCGGATGTATAATTTGGACAGCGGGAAAGAAAGCCCGTGAGCAGGGCTTCCTAGTTTGTTCATTATAACATCATTCAGATAAAATTGAGACAACTGCAATAAACCCCTACTCTGGCATGACAGCCATCCAACTTTTTGTGGGTGGGAGAGGGGGGGGGGGGGGGGCATGATAAGGGCATGGAATATGCCACTCCACGCAAGCTCCAAGGCGCGCGGACCTCTTTGACATGTCTCCATATCGCGTCGACCCCGTCGTCATTTCAGCTCCTCCTCTTTGGTCATGGATGACATGTGCTACAACATGCGCGCGGACCTTTGCGCTTGTCGTGAAATTATCGTTGATGGGGGCGAACCCGTGCTTATTGCCCACGGTGTGGGTGATATAAGCATGCCTGTGGAATGGAAAGCACTTTATGTATACTTACTTTTAACCCAGCGAGGCGCAGCCAGCGACGCATGTCTTGCAGCTTGGAAAGTTGTCGGGTTGAAAATTGTGGAGAATTGTCTGAATGATTGCACACTTGTATAGACATGCCCAGCGCGCATGCAATACAACGGTAGCATGCAATGATTGGTCTCAAACTTGCGCGTCATAGATGCAGTGCATATGTCCACCCACCACTGGGAGCGCACGTGCCATAAATGCAACGGACGTTAGCTACACCGCCAACATGTTGATCACATGTGCGTTGACCGCGTTTTGGGGGTTCTAGCCTTGTGCCAAACAACACCATCGCCGAAAAACATGTTTACAAGTGCGATAAGCGGACGAAGCGGCTGCCTCCTTGGCGTAGGAGACTTGCATGCACTGAAACGCGAGGCTTCATAGCCCCGTAGCCCCATGGCTTGGACACTAAGGCGAGGACACGCGCGGATTTCTATGTGCAAAAACTTGTGTGGAGTGCTGTATGATACCGAAATGCTGTGTGCATAGTGTGCACAGTGTGCGTGCGTGTAGTGGTGGAAATATGATGGCAGAGATCTAGATAAGAAGAGAGACATATACGCGCCTCGCGAGCGCGCGCGATGTGAGAGACGAACCAATAATACACGTGTCTGAACGGAGCTGTGTATATATCTGTCGAGCTTGGCCATATAATCATAACCATTAAAGGGCATGATCGCCGTACGTGTATTTTCCTAGTGGAGATATTTAAGCACAAATCTAGGCACAAATAGATCTATTTCAGAACACATTTCAGATCATATCATACATATCATATATCATATATGCCCCACTTCTTTGTATACGGGCTAACGATGCCGACGATTCGGGCCACATCGACGATTCGTGCTCCAGTAGTTGCAGCGGGTCCCACTGGCCTATGTCGGGATGTCAGCTGAGGCCCAGCTTCCCTAGTAGCTTAGTGATGCGGTCTCGTATGGCGTAGGCGAGCACGCCCACATCGATGCCTTTCCTAGTTTAGCGGCATCGCGCGCGGCATTCCACTCAAGTGGAAGGTGTGCCCCCTTACCTAGCCCTACGTTTGCCCTAGCTAGTCGATCCAAGCACCGCACAGTGCCCGACGTACACGTGTTAAGGTGCGCTCAAGCTTGTTGATTAACTAATTGGGTTGTGGATGTATTCAAGTCGGATGCTTTAATGATCGCGCGAGCCTATATATGCCGCATTGCCCTAGTAGCCTCTATGGAAGAAATATCAAATTCCCGCATCATCGGCGCAGTGGCAACCCCATGGGATTTTTTACCCACCCCAATAAGGCGGCCCCGCAAAGGACTGATTGAGTACGTTTTGTGATTTACTTGCGCCGCTAGTGCTACCCATTCCCCACGCTTCACACCCGTAAGTTAGAACCGCCGGTACTACACATGTTTTAACGACAGACACTTGCACATTAATAGTGATTGTGTCCCATCCGCCGCCGAATACCGAATCGAGCGCCTCAAATGCGCGCTTACCCTTCCTGCTAACCTAGTCGTCTACTACGTGCCGCATATATACCTTGATCCGAATTCATGCTGACCGTACCCAAATACCTTTATTCATTTACAACCGGTTCCCCGCCCCCACCCCCCTCCCCACAAGTTGCCACCACACACCTTGTTGGCTTGTTCGCGTAAGTAAACGCAGTCGCGTCGGAATATCGGCCTATTACCCCTTATGTGAGTGCCCCAAGCCCCATAAAAATGGTCCTCCATCCATTGGGAAAATAAATGGGCGAACATGGCATGCAAGTTTTCGAACGAGCAACCGCGTCCAGACATGTGAGACCAACAGCGCCGTCCGCGTATAACTGACCCAGCACCCGTAGTGATTGCCTTGCCGCTAATGAGTCGGTGCACCCTGGTACGCCACGCCCTAGATTCTATCCTGTCGAATGCATATCGTTAATAAATATGTTAAATAGGATGGGGGAAGTGGGGCACCCCTGTCGGGGGCCACGGTCTATGGGTATATGAGGTCTGATAGTATTCCCGGGGCCACCCATGTCTAACATGTTCCATACTATCCCTACATTAAGTTTTATGAAGGTAAGCATATTACCCGTAACTCCTATCGCTTATTGTTGTAGGAATGAAATCTCGCGAGGCACGGTGTCACATGGGACTGGGTGCAATACCGAGTGAAATTCCTTCCTACAGTCGATAATCGCGCGGACGTACGTGCCGAACACTTGGCGACGACCCGGGATATCGAACAAGCTGGCGACTTGGCTGCATGCGACCCTCCTAACTCCGCAAAACTGCCGCTTGACAACGGCGGATTTGCCCGCCTCTAGCTTGGCGGGCGGTGTCATGCATGCGCGTTGGGTGATTATGGTCCTAAGGAGTTTCCTCGCGGAACAATAATCGAAATACCCCTATAATTGTCCATTACATCGTCCGCGTCGCCTTTCATCGGCACCGATACTATGGCCGAGCTACGGCATGCTGGGGAATATAGTTCTTAGTCTATATACCGTTAAATAAGGCTAGGAGTGCCTTGCCAAAATGGATATTCGGGGCGTATATTGTATGTCGCCAATTTCAAAACCTCCGCAATAAACCCCCCCCCCCCCCCTAGGCCGTATCATCTTTTAAACCCCTAACAGCCTTGACGAGTTCCTTTGACCCATGCTATAGGCCCATTAATCCTGTTTTGTGCGGGGACAATGGGCGGCGACGTACCGTGGCGGTGTTACCATCACGCCGCACGGTATATCGCAACCCGTTGCGCTAACAAGAAGGGGTCACGCAGCAGCTCCCGATAGTCCCGCGCGATGCACGCATTGATTTCGCCCGGGTCGGTATGAAGTACTCCCGATATCGGATCGCGTACTTGCCTGTCGCTCGCGCCCTCAACTGAACACTGCCGCTTACGGAGGGAGCGCGCCCACTTCCATAACTCATCCCGCCGCCCACCCATTATCTTCTCAATAATATTGAATCGCGTTCTGCATGGCCCGCTCCCTTTGGCGGCGCCGGTTATTATGTACAAGTGTCCTAACCCTATATGCCGTGCAATATCATAATGTGCCGACGCCAAAGCGGCGTCCAAAGGGCTCCTAGGGCCCCGGCACGCCATAAACGCATGTAATGCGCCGAGGATTAATCGCCCCTGGGATAGACCGTTGCATCGGCGGCAGTAGGGCACGACGCCGGGGCTTGCTGGAAACGGTGTCAAGGGATACCCCCTCTCCCGAGTGCCCACCGTCTACATGTGGATCATCAAGAGGGGCGAGTACCGCGAACGGGTTGGCGGTGTTGACGTAATCTTGGAATGGCTTCGGCCATTCAGAGGGAGGGCCACGCGCGGGATGGTTAAAAAATAGACCTTACGGACAAGCAGCGTGCAGACAAAAGAGTTGGGCGGGCATCCTCACAGATGGCGGCCACAAGGAAAGAAGTCAAGACATGGAAGTGTCTGATCTGTGGTGTCCCAAGAGTAGTCCATCCAAGCAGAGAGCGAGAGAGGGGAGGGAATGCAATGAAGTGGTTGAGAGCGCGGTAGCTGCCCCTCCGAAATGTGCTGCATTTGCGCGCCGAATCGTCCCGCAGCCACATGACTTTACCTTCGGGTAGACACCGCCAACGCCCAAGCAAACCCGCCAACTCCCTTCCATGCATGTTTCAACCCCCCCCCCCCCCCCCCTCCACCGACGATCGAATCCCTCGGATAGCCCTCAGGGAGCTACGCCAGCTCATCGCGCATGCAACACCTACCGGTACGGCTCCATCTGTGAGCCGGTGGCAGGTAGGCCGAGATAAAAATAGTGGCCGCGGACTCACTGCAACCTCCCCCACACAGACGCAAGTCCAATATGGATGGGGCGCGCCGGATACCCGCGCCCAATACGGCGATTGTACTATGACACAACACCCAAGTTCCGATGCAACGCGGTCACCGAACGAATAGTAGTCGGAATGCCCAGTATATAAAACGCGCCCGCATATTGGTCGCTCTCACCAAAGTCGCATGAACGAGCAATACATCTACATCTCGCTCGATCGGCAGCGCACCAACATCTTCAACCTAAAATAATGATGTATTCAGCACATCAAGCGTCGCAGTGCACAAGTACGGATGGGCGCGTGGGGCAGGGAATAGGGAGGCTAGGGAGTGGAGGGAGCAGGGAGAGGGCGGGTGGCGTGGTGATCGAGTAAGAGCGGTGCCCTCGCAAGAACCACCCCCACCGGCCTTTAACACGCAGCGTAAACGCTCGCGCACATGCGCACATGCGCACATGCCTTCCGATGATTATATTTTACATCAAAGCGCACTACCCCATCGAATTGCAACACACGATAGATCTTCGGAGTGGCTGAGGGCCGCACATTAAATGCCCAATCGATGCAGTGCCAAAATGCAGATAGCAAAGAGGGTCCCCCAATAACAACACACATGACGTCAAGACGCCCCAGTGTCCCCGGCCATGAGCCCATGCAACCGTCCATGGGCGAACCCCCGTCACTGTGACGGTTGCACCCGGTGGCGCGTGGCTGCCCATAGTAGGACCAAACGCCCAAATCTAGCGGTGGTGCGGCTATGTAATACCATGCGGGAAACTATGTATGGCGAGACGCACCTGGTGCACATGCCCGTGCGCGAGTTACCTGCTACGGGACGCTAATACCCGCGACGGCTAAGCAGGGCCGACAGCCCGGGGTCGGTACCGCATGAATAGAGAGACCCGAAAATATGCGATGGGGCTGCGGTCAACCCCGATGTTGACCAAGGGCGGGCATGCGGAGGTGTGGTAGAGGGCGGGAGGGCGGGGGCCTTACATGCCGCGAATAACATTGCATGATGCGATTTTATATAGTAGGTGCATGTAGTCGTCGCACGCGTTGGCGGCGCTCGCGCGCCGGCCGCATCGGGCGCTGGCAGTATACTACATACAACAGTATTGAATAGTCGCGACTTGCAGCGACAAGGTTACAATGTGATAGAACATTTCTATTACATACTTAGTTAGCCATAAACCACAGCGCCCACTACGTTACTTGGTTATACAGTACCAAGTTATATCCGTGGTTATCATGTTGACCCATCCGTGAAAGGCCGGGGGGCAAGACGTCGGCACTTAGATTATTTTGTGGCGCGTGTCTTGTCCCCTGAAAACAAGGGTTTTGAAGCCAACATTGCTTAACACCGCAGCCATGCAAATTTTGACGCACATAACATTTATTTTGAACCAATGTTGGTAGTCAGCGAGCGCATGTCGTCGTTTGCTTTATACTGGTGCACAAGCAGCTTCATAACGCTGATGCGCGCGCTTCTTGCTGCTGGGAAAGTCGCTATCAGTCTGCTGCTGGCGCGGCGCGCCTTTTTAGTGGCTGGAACCTGCTTGTTAAAATAAAACAATCAGCACATTCGTCGGCAATACTAACACAGCAACGAAACATCATGAAGCGATGATGGTTTCAGAGCAACATAGGATCCGAAACCATGATTCTCCGAAACCATACAGAGCGGCGCCTGTTTTTTTATGTGACTACCGCCCCAGAGCGCGCACTTGGCGACTAGTCGCTATTCGGTACCGGTACGGGTGCGAGACTGCCTAGCGACCCCAGTTCGTCTCGCCCCGAGCGAAGGCGCTCACTGATGACCGAGCAGCGGGCAGCTAGCAGCGCCTGCCCACAGCAGAGCTAAGCCAGGCCAGACTGCGGAGAGAGTGCGGCAATTCGGCTGCCGCTGAAGCGACGCGCAGCGGCTGCTGGTCCGGTGGGCTGCTGCCGTTCGCCGCTGGCGGGCGGCTTCAGGCGGAGCTTGGTAGTCGGCGCTGTAGCCACTAGCCAGCGATGAGCTCCGCGCCGCCGCCGCCGCCGGAAGACTTGAGGCCGGCCTCCGCGCAGCTGCAGGGATCTCCAGCAGGTGCGTAGCCCCGCACGGTGGATGCCTGACGCCGGCGGTGCTTACCGGCCGCTCGTCGCCGTCCGACACCGATCTGACCCGCCGACAAACACCGACGGCGCCGAGAGAGAGAGGCTAATTACTTTCATAGCGACTTCTCGGTTTGGGCTACAATGGGGACGGTTCAAAACGGTTGGCTTGCGGAACAGAACTAAGAGCTGCATACAGTTGTCGCACTGCGTTCGGAAGTTGATACTGGGGACTGTAGCGCGCGCGTAGCACATGCAGCCCGTGGGAGCTGCACCATCCCAACCATCCTTGAGGACGGGCGGTGAGGTCCGGTCCCTCGTGCCGGCGCAGGTAGCGAGGAGGCCGGCGGCGATGGCGAGGCGGGGCCAAGCGGGCTGCAGGCGCTGCTGCACGGCGGCCAGCGCGCCTACATGGCGCCACCGGAGCCGGAGGAGCTGCACCACGGTGGCAGCTTCGCAGCATACATGGCCACTAAGAACCGCAAGCTGCAGGAGCAGTACCTCGCGCAGCGGCAGCAGCATGGCACGCAGGGCGGTGGTGCGTCACGGGGCCTCTTTGCTGGCGTCCACATCCACGTCAACGGCTACACAAACCCGCCCCATGAGGTGACCCTTCCCCGCGCTCCCTGCCCTGCTCTTGCCATTGCATGCCGCGCCGCCCTACGAGCCCACCGCTGACATGCCCCTTGTTCCCAGGAGCTCAAGCACATCATGGCCCGCCACGAGGGCTCCTTCGAGAACTACTACTACCGCTCCCGCGTCACCCACGTCATCTGCAGCAACTTCTCCGACGCCCGCCTAAAGAACATCCTGGGGGAGAGGAACCCGCCCCCGGTGGTGCGGCCCGAGTGGATCACGGACTCCATCAAGCAGGGCCACCTCCTGGAGGTGCGCACTCAAGCCAGCACTGCGCGCTGTCTACCATGGCGGGTGTGCCTGGTGGTGATGTTGGCGGCTGCCGTCTGACCCCTCTGCCGCCCGGTGCAGATCAAGGACTATGTGCTCGCGCGCCTGCGGGACGTCCCGGGGCAGACGCTGCTCCGGTCCTTTGCGCGCGACCCCGCCACCGCTGGGAACACCTACCCGGGCGCGGAATCCCCCGGCCCGCGGGTGGAGGCGCCACCTCCTTGGGGCGGCGCTCTGCCGGACAACGGGGCGCCCAAGCGCGCACGGCTCAATGCGCCGCCCAGCGCTGCGGCCTCCAGCACTCCCGCATCGCCGCAGGCGCCGCTCACCGGGGTTGGCGCGCCGGAGAGCACGGCCGGCGCGGAGCGGCAGGTGGCGGTCACCCCCGAGGGTAGCCCGCAGCAGCCCGCGCGCAGCCCCTCTGGCGCCCTGCCGGAGGACGACTTGTCGATGCGGATGGCGGTGAGGGTGGCGGCGCGCGCGAGGGCGGCGTGCGATGTGCTGAAGATGGGGCCGCGCTCCTCCCGGGACGACCCCAACTTCATGGAGACCTTCTACAAGTGACCCCCCCCCCCCCCCCCCCCGCCCCCTTTGGTCACTACCCTATCCTCTCTTCCCGTGCCTGAAGTGTTATTATGTCCCGGGTACTAATTGTTGATTTTTCTTTCATAATGTTATGTTTTGATTTTCTGAAAGCCAGATATAAATTGATAAATTGGTAAATAAATGCTCGAGTTATAAAGGAGTCACTCCTACAACTGGTTCCCCAATCCGAACCATATTACGACCTCATTGCAGTTACACACCTCACTGTGAAATATTAGTGCATGTACTCTCATTGGCGGACGTTGAACCAGCTTGGTTGCACTGTACGATTGTCGCCCACAAGTGCGCCAGTGCCACAAGTGTCTGCATGCCGCAAAGCGTATTTTGCTACCGGTATACCTTCACATGTTGACCCTGATCCGCGTATGTGTGTAGATTGCAGGTGCCACATTTGTATTCTTAAACGTTCTCTATCAGTATTGTTTCGTCTTTGTAAGAAGGTGAATATTCCCTCAGTCGCCTAAATCCAATGACTGCATACCCTCTCCCTCTCCCTCCCTCTCCTCCCTTTTCCTCTCCCCCCCCCCCCCCCCCCCCTTCTCTGTCTCTGTCTCTCTCTCTCTCTCTCTCTCTGTCTGTCTCTTCCTCTCCCCCCCCCCCCCTTCTCTCTCTCTCCCTCTCCCTTTTCCTCTCCCCCCTCCCCCCCCCCCCTCTCCCTCTCTCAAGCTTTTGTGTGCCCTCTCTGCCCCGATTGTTCATGCGTAATGCAAAGGGCTGCATTTATTATGTGGTATCAGCAGTACCCGCACACCGATGTCCTGATGTCCTGCTGGCGCGGGTGCGGGCGCGTGCAGGGCGTCGCGGCTGCACTTCATCGGCACCTGGAAGGCGCGCAACGAGGCGCTGGTGGACACGCTGTGCCGCGCCGGGCCGCAGCCGACCGCGCCGCCGCCGCCCGGCGCCGACCCCCTGGCGGGCGCGGCCCCCCTCGAGCGCGCCATCATCCACCTCGACATGGACGCCTTCTTCGCCACCGTGGCGTGCCTCACGCACCCTTCCCTGCGCGACAAGCCGCTGGCGGTGAGCCACTCCAACAGCAACGCCGGCACCAGCGGCGGCGAGATCTCGAGCGCCAACTACCCGGCCAGAGCGCTCGGCATCCGCGCGGGTATGTGGATGGGCGAGGCCAAGAAGCTCTGCCCCGACCTGCTGGTCATGCCGTACCAGTTTGAGCGCTACCAGGTACTCACGGCCCAGCACTGGCATATATAAGCATATATAAACGAGCGCGTAGGTGGAATAAAAATTCAAACGGCGGGGCCTGGCCGTGTTTGGCCACCCTTCTAGCGTTTTTCATTTTAATATTCTATTCTGGTGTTATTCTGTTCTCTTGTTATCATTGCTGAAGTTCTAACGTAATAGACTGTTTAGACGTGGTAAGGATTATGGAATCCTTCTTGTCTAGAACACTTGATTACACAGCGTTTGTACTCCTTACCAAACGCGCTGTGTAATCCTTACCAGTATACATATATATATATATATATATATATATATATATATATGCGTCTTGTGCACATTTACTTGTACCGTATATATATATATGGATAACCCAACGCGTGAAAGCAACGCATAATCGTTGCCAGCATGCTCAACAATCGTCTTAGAATCGTTGTGCATCGGTCCGCGTTCCTGTACTGTCACTATCTAATTTCAAACAATTCACGTATACTTTTCTTGAATTAACGGGCCATACAAACGCAAAGAATGTACTTATTGCTTTTGGAAATCGAATCGCAACTCGACTAAGACGTATCTCTCAGTTTTCGTTCAAAATAATCCAAACACATATTATATTCTTCGATTTCTAATTGCCAAGCTTGCATCCTAATAAACTAATAAACTAATAAACTGATTAGTTGTGTGTGTGTGTGTGTGTGTGTGTGTGTGTGCACATGCAATTACACTACATTGCTTTACATATGCATTCCGACCCCTTAGCCGCCTTCACGCGCAATCACGCCCTGATTGCGCACCAATAGCGCAATATTTATTGTGTACAATATGTGCTCAAAGTCTTTCATTCTCATTAAATGACGCATCTTCCTATGCTCAAAGTCCCGTGTTACTTGCAGTGTTATCGACAATGAACTTACGAGTACTACACCGCGCCTAACGCTAGACGGCAACTATATTGCTAGGATGATATGATTGACTATACTGACTGTACTGATATGATAATACCATTTTGGTGGGAATGCGCATGATGATGTGAGAGTGTTTTCAAGCGGTTGCAGAATCAAATAACTCTTGAAATCCCAGAGCCCACCGATTCTGATATTTGGAGCTCATAAGTGTGAAAAGGGTTCGTATGTACTCTGGCTGTAAAGTGAGCGCCTCGGCAGCACTCGTACATAAATATGATACGCCTTTATGTTAACGAGTGTGGGCGGCTAAGCCGTGTGGCGCTTTGCCATCTCGAATGATCGCAGGAGATCTCCGACAAGGTATACTCCATTCTGCTCAAATACACCGCGGCCGTACAGCCCATCAGCTGCGACGAGGCCTTTCTGGACGTGACGGGGCTGGGCGACCCGACACGCATGGCGGCGGATATACGGCAGGAGATCGAGGAGCAGACGGGCTGCACCGCGAGCGCGGGCATCGGGCCCAACATGCTGCTCGCCAGGCTCGCGACCAAGAAGGCCAAGCCGGACGGGCAGTTCGCGCTGAGCGCCGCCGATGCGCGCGCGTACGTGGCGCAGCTGCCGGTAGGCGACCTTCCCGGTGTGGGCTGGAAGCTGCGGAAGAAGCTGACCGCGCTCGGCATCGCCACGTGCGCCGACGTGCTGGCTTGCGGGCGCGACCTGCGCGCCGAGCTGGGCGACAAGACGGGCGCCCAACTACGCGAGTTTGCGGCAGGTCCGTGGCCACCCTCGGCGCACACGGCCCTCTTTGGGTGCAGCGATCACATTGCATGCTTTGGACCGGGGCGTTGCGGCATCTTGGCTGAATCATTATTCGCTAATATTGCACTTTCGGCAGTCTCCGAATCCCCCATAAACTTCCTTGTTTAGGGTTTAGGGTTCTCTCCGTTCGGCCTTCGCGGCTGTGACTATCATGGTCCGGCACATATTCGCTGACAGTCGCATTATGATCGGATTCAGGTGTAGGTACTAACAGGGTAGTGTGCTCCATCGGATCGAGCTTAATTGGGTGAATATTACCAAGCGACGAAGCCGTAACGATAACTAAAACCATGTACCTGTATCCCCATTCGAACCCCCTTCGAGAGAAACGGTGCGCGAAACGAAACGAAAGCAGACCGCCAGTCGACGACGCACGCATCGCAGCACGAGACGACAGCTCGAATGAACAATACGACGAGAACTCTGCAGTTTGAGCAGCACACGCCCGGGGCCTGCGTACATGGGGTTCTGACCGCGACGATTACTCCCGGTATTGTGCCCGTGCGTCGTGGGCGCAACATCAGCCCCCACGAACGCAGAGTGCTTCACTAACACGCATCTTCGGCGCGGCGCGCGACGATGCCTAGCAGTGACCATGTGTATTCGTCGTCGCCGTCCCGCAGTAGAATGCGTAGTCGCGAACTCGCGTCGTCGTGGTCCACACTAAAATGCATCATATCAGCATATTGTCGTCACTGCCGCTCATGAACAGTACTCTTTTCCACAAACTTTATCGATAAAATGGGCGGAGTTAATATGTAATATGCCCTCGACTGGTTTGAATGCGCAGGTACGTAGTTGTCAGTTGCGATGATATACCCTAAGAAAATCGCATACTCTTGTCCACAAACTTATCGTATTCGCTACAGCTCCCTGCCTTGCATGCACCGGCGGTGTGAACATGGCACCGGAGATAGGAGACGCTCAGGGATCGTTGGTTCGTCGGCTTGCCGCATGGCAGGCCGCGACGACCGCCAGGTGGAGCCGCCCCGAGCCAGGAAGAGCGTCGGCGCAGAAGTCAACTGGGGCGTCCGCTTCCAGACCACCAAGGAGGCAGAGGACTTCCTGGAGGTGTCCCCCAGGGCCCCACTCCCCCCCCCCTTCCCCCCCCCCCCCCCCCACTCCCCGCTTCCGCCTTCTCTACGCCTGGTACTTTCTAGGGCTGGCCTAGGGCTACTTTACCCGCCGTTGGCAGTATGATCGCCATAAACCGGCACGTTTGTGTATTTGCTTTTTTGGCAATCCGCTGTTATCCCCGGGACTGAAATTGCGCTGCAACACCGGTGAATCCAAACGCGGCTTGGCGCTATTGGCACATTTCTCGCCCCCGGGACAGGACTGGCACCAGTGAAACCCTTGCAGCGTCTCTACGGCGGCCGTTTAGGCAGCAATCCAGTTACGGAAAGCCCTGGGTAGGCGACGCTCCGTTATATAGTCATCAAGCAAATTGCCGAAGCATTCTGCAACACTAATTGGAGGCCAGGAATGACACTTCCAACACTGTTGGATCGCCGTCTAAAACACTGCCATGAAAATACCCGGCACTGACCACGAAAGGTCCGCCCTACCCGTTTGGGCGTCGGCCCATTCGAGTAATTATGCGAGTTGGGGCAAGCCACGGAGCAAAGCATTTCGGGAGTGTGATGCATGTGCAACAAAAAAGGCAACATGCTTTGGGTGGGGGTGCATGGCCGCGGTAGACATCCGTACTTGCCGACAACTCAAGCAGGAAGTGTGAGGGCATGAAGAGTCATGTCATCGTGGCAAATCGATGCGAGCTGCATCATCGGCAAAGTTAACAGTTAACAGTTCACACTTAGAGGAGTGTCGTTCACGAATAATAACAAGCACCAAACAGCGGACATGTGGAACCTTTGCGATTCTGCTGCTGGGGGAGTACTCGACCTGGATGGCATGCGCCCTCTTGCGCCGGACCCTCACTGCCACCGTGCGCCCTGCCGGAACTACAGGGCCTGGCTGGCGAGGTGGCGGCGCGCCTGGAGGCGGCGGGCGCGGCGGGGCGCAGCCTGACGCTCAAGCTCAAGCGCCGCTCGGCGGACGCGCCGGAGGAGCCGCGCAAGTTCCTGGGGCACGGCCTGTGCGACAACATGAGCAAGTCGTGCATGCTGCCGCGCCTCACCGGCGACGCGCAGGAGATCGCGCGGAGGTGACCGTCCCCCCCCCCCCCCCCCCCCCCCTCCCCCCCCCCCCCCCCCCCCTTTGTGAGTAATGCCGGGACAGATCCAATGGCACCGGCCCGACGACACGGGGCGTTATCACACCTAACAGTCCATATTACAGTCCATAAATAAAGTCCATGTATTAATCAGCATGGTGAAGTTGTGTCACTTTATCGATAGGGGCACTGCTTTATGGTGATGGTGCTGCCCGCGCCTGGCAGTGTCACCACTGGAAAGCTGATGTTCATCACCCACCGCTGGGCCAATCAGCGCCGTATCGAAACGTCAAAATGGGCCACTTGTTGTCAATGTCACGGGCATGCCATTGACACCCCCCTGCCCCCTCCGAATTCACCCCTCTCCCTACTCCCCTGGCGGACGCTCCGCGCAGCGCCAAGCAGCTGCTGCGCCAGCTGGCGTGCCCGCCGGACCAAGTGCGCGGCATCGGGCTGTCCATGACGCGGCTGCAGGGCAGAAGCGGGGCGCCCCGGGGCGCCGATGCGCCGCCGTTGGAGCGCTTCTTCCAGCATCACAAGGCGAGCGCCGCCCCCTTTCTTTCCTCCTCGAAAGGGATGGCATCCCATCGAGGGAGGGGGTGGGGGGTTGGGGGGCATGTCAACATGCCTACACGACGGGGGTAGATAGCCTCATGGGTGCCTGCATGGCGGGTCGATGACCGCGAAGCCGTCGCAAGCGCCGCACGGCCGGGTCGTCCTTGCCAGCCGCCGTGCATGTACGTGAACAGCTCTCCTTTGTGTAAGCCCTAACCAAAGCCTGGCACCATCAATTTGATTGAAGGATTCGGAACAGTTTAGGAGTTTTGGAATCAAAATGGGTCAAAATCACAATTAGTTTACTCGAGCTTTCTTCAAAGTTCCATGGTAATCGGAAAATCCAATTGTTTAGATTCGAACCGATTTGCTGCTTGAGCTTGCATGGTTCACCTAACTTGAAATGTGGGTTGGCCCTTTCATATTGAGGAATTAAGCGTGAAGTCCGAGCTGATTTCCCCACTGTTCCAATACATAACATTATACCAATATTGGTCAAGGAATGACATGAATAATGATTTCATACAAAAAATGTATTCTACTTAACTTATTATTATGGGTTTTGAGCAGTGATAAACTCCTTCACGCTTTAAGAGTGAATTGATTTCACTTGATTTGATCGACCAGGGACGGCATCACATTTCATTCCTAATCATGAAGTAGCCCGGCTATGTTAACATCAGCAGCGGTTATAAATACACGAATATGAGTTTTTCCTGTACATTATGGAATAAATGCAAACCTCTCGTTGGTCTCGATTGTTGATTCCTTAAGAAATCACCGGCATGCTGTGTCGGCTATGGCGGGCGGACCTCCAGCGCAATGTCCGAACGATATAACGTGAACTATCACGTTCGTTCGCCACATCCGCGAAAGATACCTCCAGCGCAAAGTACCTGGTACGGGTACTGTACATGCGCCCGGTCAGACCGGTCGTCCGTCTGGGATATTAATACCCGTTGGAATGCTGACGACGGACGTCCTCTCTCATCAAACCCTACAGCATGAACTCCACAAACCCTAATTCCCACGTCGCAGCAGGCGCTCGCCCTCCCCCCTTGGCGCAAGCAATTGCCACGCGGTTTGGTGCTGACTAAGGAGTCCCCGATGCGTCTCCTGCTGGTAGGCGGCTAGCGCAGAGGACGACACGGCGGGCGGGGGTGACGGGCCTGGCCGGGTGGCAGAGGTGCATGGGGAGACCCGTCAGTTCCTCGGGCGGGGCGGCGATAGTCCTGGCGCCAGTGCCCGCGAGCCCTCGGAGCCCGGGACGCCGGACGCGAGCGTCGACGCCGGGGGAGGCGTGGCCGGCGCGGGCCAGCCTGCCCCGAGGGTAGCCGGGCCGTCGGCGCGCGACGGCATCAGTGCGGCCGTGCTGGCGGCGCTGCCCCCGGAGATGCGGCAGCAGCTGCGGTCTCCTCGGTCGGACCAGCAGGGTGAGTCGCTCGCGCCACCTGCCGAGCACAGCACCATGTGCCCGCATGCACCCTTACCCCGATGAATACCCGGGGTGCTCACGCGGTCATACGACGAACACTCCGAATGCGAACATGTCCAGCCGCCTCATTGTCTGCCCGCTCGGTCGAGCGGAGCCCTCTTGTACGAGAGGTCCCCGGTTCGACTCCCGGTTCTCCCACAGCGGATAACGTCGACCCGGGTTTACCTGGTTGATGCATTCGCCCTTCGTCGGAGTTCGAATGAGTTCATGGCTATGCCAGACATGCGACTGCAGTCGGCGCAAGAGGTCAAGTGCTGGGGCGGCTTTGGCCGATGACCCGGGACGAACTTCTGTTTACTTTAATTATGTCCAGCCGGCCCGTCAGAGGACCAGCATAAACGAAGCTCGCAGCGGGACCACGGAAGCCGGCGCACCTACGAGAACCCGTGATGCGAGACCCGCATTCGTGGCACCAATAGGGACTATATTCCCCACATAGTTCCGGGCTATGCAGTTTCGTCTACGTACAACCTCTGGCGGGCAGGGCAGCTTCTTAATCGCACCCGTTTTCTTATTACCGTGTCGGCGCCCGTAGAGGCATGGTTTCGGAGCTCTCGTGGGTGCGGCGGCACACCCTAAGCGCCTGGCGGTCCGCCGCCTAAAGACCCGTTGCCGCCCGGCGGCGAACTGGCCAAGCGCCGTACCTCCCAGCACTGCGTGGCGCTCGCGTGCACAAAGATACACGGCCCTTTCCCTTGCCTGTTTCATCACACAAGGGGGAGAGGCATGCAGCCCTTGCTGTGCATCGCCGCCTGCGGTTGCTGCGGCAATGAGGTCGACACCGCGCATAACGAGAACAATAAGCCACGCTCTCCTACGAGGCCTATCAAGGGGGCGGACGGCCGGGGCGTGCGGCGGGCCGTCCTCCGGGAGTCTCATTCGACGTTGGATTGCTCCCGTTGTGACACCAGGCGCACCGCGGTCCCCGGCAGCTGGCGCAGGTACGGAGAGCGCCTCCCCCAGTGGGCGCAGCTGCGGGGCGCCCGGCGCAAGTGTGTCCCCCGCCGCGCAACACGGAGGCGGTTCCGGTGGCAGCAACGCCGGCCCCTTCGCGGCGCTGCCCCCGCCGTCGCAGCTTGACCCCTCCGTGCTGCGCGAGCTGCCGCCGGACATCCGCCGCGAAATCCAGCTGGCGTACGGTGCGGCGCCTCCCCTCTCTTGCGCCGCCTCTGCCCGCGCTGCCGGCAGGGGGAGTTCACCAACGCATGCATGCATCATCATGCGTGGGGTCACAGCCCACCATGCGCCGTGCCAGTCCAGGCGGCAAGGCTCCGGATCATTCATCCGAGAGTCCCAACTCATAGTATTATACTGTCTGTGTTTGCGGCATGGAATAAAGATGGGTTGCGTTGCAACGTGGGGTCCGAATATCCATGCTGTTCTCAGTATGTGTTTTCATGTGTTTCTTGAGGATTATTTTCTTATATCTTAGCTGGAGATGGGACCGGGTGGGGTGGGGTTTGAAGGGGGGGGGGGGGGGTGATTAGAGGTACAGCACTAAATAACAAACCCAAAGCGTGACTACTTTTTGCGGCATTGACAGCTATCTCCCCCCCCCCCCCCCCCTGCTGAACGACAATTAATGTATGACAATGTCGTGGTGGGGGGAGGGGGGAGGGGGGCGGGGTCGACAAAACCCAGCGGTGTCAGTGAATGGCGATGTGAGACGAAGCGAAGCTACTGAGCAATGCATTCTCATGATGCCATTTGAGTGATGCGACGACTTGCATGATTACCATTGTGCGGGATGCGACACGGAATCGCGACGATCACCTCTATATACACTGGTCCAAAAAGGAACCGCCCGTCAACCAGGAACAACCAAAAGAGGAGCCCATGAAGAGAGAGTCCGGGTTTACCGGGTTGCTGCATTAGCCCTTTGGGGTTCGAGCGAGGCAACGGTCTAATGGTGATGCCAGACATGTGACTGCAGTTGGCACAAACAGAGGTCAAGTGGTGGGGCGGCTTCGGCCGATGACCCGGGACGAACTATACTTTGACTTTTACTTCTGAAAGAGGAGAATCCAACCGCCGCCCAGTCGAGCTATCCACCCTGGAGACAGTCCCCCCCTCAAACACATGGGGCCCGAGCAAGATTGGGTCCCATCAGCCGGGAGTTTTTAGTGGCCTGACGTACCTTTGTGTGTGACCGCGTGTTGGCACGCGACGCCGTTGCCGCCTCGTCCATGCAGCCCAAGACCCGGCGAGAGCGCCGCACCGCACGATGCCGCCGCAGCCCAGCAGGCCGCACGCGCCCGCGTCCGCCGCCACCTGGCGCGCCGACCCCGGGCCCAGCGGAGCCGGCAGGGGCGCCGTGATGCCGGCCGCCGCGGACCCTCTAGGGATGCGGTCGCACGGGTTGGGCGCGGGCTCGTCCGGGCACCAGCCGGCGGACATCAACATCACGATGTCCCAGGTGCGAACGGACGGGGCTGTGGTGGCAGTGGGCGCCGACGCGCCTGCTGGCTTTCGGCAGCGCCTTGGTCCTGGCATGCCCATTGCCATGGTCTCACATGTGCCTCATTCCAGTGGTTTATGAGATACAATACCCGGCACGGGAGCGCTCACGCATAGGGCAGCCGCGACACCGTTCCGGCCCTGCAAGCGCCGCACGCCCTCGCTTGCGAATAGTAACCTCGACGTCGCGCATCGGCCCGCATTCCTATGTTGCTATCGATTCAACACAATGCGTGTAGCATTGTCCTGAATAAAATGGGCAATGTCTCATCGAAAACTGTCCTCCGTGCTGTCCGATATCGAAAAACTACAATATAAATGTCAGGTTTCTTCCAAGAAAAGCCAAATTAGCAAGACGTTTCCTAGTCTATTCCTTTCTTATTTCTCTATACTAATTACCTTACTTGTATCCTAACAGTCGCTGTCATCGCCGCACCGACCCGCCGGCCGCCCTTTGTAGGTTTGGGCATGCGCCCTCCCATGTTCACCAACTTTCGCGTCGCTGCACCGTGCTTGGCCCCGCCGGCGGCCGCGCTGGCCATACTCGCGCGCCGGACTGGACGCATGAGGCACGCGCGAGCTGCCTGATTTGCGCGCTCTCTATCCCGTTTCTCTAGATGCCGATGTGAATGTGGATGTGCACGTGGATGCAGATGTAGGAGGAGATGCAGATGCCGACGTGGATTTGGATGTACATATAGATGTATATTTAGATGAATGTTCTTACGACTTTGTTCCTACTTGGTCTTTGATGCTAAGCCTACCAGCTGTCTTACGGCCCGGCTGCACGAGCCCGCATAGCGTCCACTATGTGATAAGCGCGCAGCGTGCCGCCCTCTGACGGCCATGATGTAGATGTAGATGCATAGTATGGTATCCGCACCCACACCTGAATGCATATTGTTTGCACGGATTTCCGCGCTGGCAGCTGTATTGTATATTGTGCATACCGCGTCTGTGTGTAGTAGGGTGTGCGGCAATTGATTAGCGCATTACAGACGGCGGTCACGTGATCAGGGGTTTCTGCGCCCGGGCTAGCGCGTACCGGCTGGCGCCCCTGCGCGCGCGTGACCCCCCGCACGACTCACGTGTCGCGAACCGGTGATTCGAAATCAGTACCGGTGTATCGCGACATAGCCTCGTCGGCCCACAGAGCCCCCACCCTACCCGCCTTTGATTAGCGGACCCTACGCCGGTTGGCCAGGGCCGGGCGCTTTCATGATGCTGGGCCAAAACCCTGGAATAAACCCTAACATACAACCTGTCATGAGAAGGCGCTCGATGCAGTGGTGACAAATTTGAAATTCGAAATGATTAGTGCCCACAGGGCTGTCGGGCTGCCGTTTGATACGTCCTTAACCTACCGGTGTACACGTGCCGGCAGGTGGACCCGGAGTGCATGGCCGCTCTGCCCGCAGAGATCCAAGCGGAGCTGAAGGCCCAGCTGCGCCACAGCCGCCGCGCCGCCGCCGCCTCCCGGCGCCCCCAGCGCGGCGCCCCTCCGCAGCGCCCCGCCCAGCCGCGCCCCAGCCACGCCCCGGCCCAGCTGCGAGGTAGCGGCCCGGACGCCGCGCCGCCGAGCACGGATCGGACCGTCCGCGCCGTCCTCCAGGAGCTGCTGGCCGACATGGCGGAGGCTTGCCCCCCCAAAGCCGAGCCGCTGCGGGCCTCTCTGGCAGCTATGGCCGACGAGCTGTTCCCGGCCGGGGCGGACGCCACCGTTCCGGAAGGCTGGGACAGCGACCTTCCGCCGCCGCCCCCCGCACCGCCGGGCGACGCAGACCCCGGCCGCGCGGGGCAGAGCGGGCGGTGGGGGTCGTGCGCGCAGCGGGTGGGTGCGCTCATTGTGGCTTGGGGCTCGCCGCGACTCGCCACGCGCGCCGATGAAGTGCGGGGCGCGCTGATGGCGGTGCGCGCCCCCCCTCATCTGCCCCCACATTGCCCCCATCCCCGCCGGCCCCTGCTCCTCCTTTCCCGCTCTTTGGCAGCTGCCTCCGTCAAGGAATGCGTGGCTAAGGTGATGACGCGCGCGCTCCCATGAAAGTCTTCATAACAAATCATGCATGCGCTTTTTTGCAAACGACAAGAAAAGAAAGGAAGCATTGAAATTGAAATTTGTTACAACAGGCTCACCCGCTGCTCTCCGCCGCCCGGACCGAGTTGTTCTCAGGACCTGCCATCTCTAACCGCTATGGAACACTGGGTGTATTACAGCTCAGGCTGCCGGCCATCCACTCCCGCTTCCAAGCCCCTGCTCCGTCCAGGTTTCAGGGTTTGTAGGGTTTTAGACCTTGGGCTTCTAAACCTTCGGCTGCCCCTCTTGCCCACTACCTTTGACTTCGCGGCATCTCCGTTTTCCGCGCCCAGTTCATCATAGAGCCCCAGGCATCCCCTGGGGGTTTGGTCCGCTACGTGCAACTTGGACCCGTTGCGCGGGTAGGCGTCTAGGTAGGGCGGCGCCGCGTTGCCCCAGAAAGAAAGCACAACATACAAATGTATAAACATATAAAAATGTACACAAATCCATCAATATGCAAATGGTTAGCAAGTGTGTACCCAAGTCAGGAAACCTCTTCCTCCTAGCCGACGGTCCTTAAGGCACCCCACATGGCGCCATTGTGGTTCCTGTTTCTTAAATGCTCCCTCCCAAATCACCTCCAGATCCCCTCCCCCTTCATCATTATTGTTATGGGACTAACTTTGCCAAGACAATAGGCCAACATAAGTACATGGGTGCGGAAATGCCTCCAACTAGTTAGTTGAACGAAAGCGCTTGCCTTTTTCGTCAAGGTAAGCAGGTGAACGTACAAAAAAGAAAGTCTGTCCGGGTCAAGAAAAAGGAGTTCCCCTAGTTAGTGGCCTTTCCGAACCGGGCACCCCCAAAAAATGTCTTCATCTTCTTTCGGGATTGAGCAAGGTGTCTTGGCGCCCTTTATACTCCGTACTCACGTCACGGATTGGCCTCGAGAGGCGGCGACTGGGCGGCGCGCCATCATCAGCGGTCTCATGGCGCCGTCCCGCTGATCCACGCGGCGCAGGTGAAGCGACTGGGCGCGCGGTTTCCGGACACGTTTGAGCACATCGCGCAACGGACCATTGACGCGCTGCAGTTGCGCGCGGTGGGAGTCTTTGGCGGGACGCTGCGCCTACGGAGCTTGTTCGACTCGCCCGCGCGGGGATGACGCGAGTTATGCGAAGGCGCCACTCCGGAAATTGAAATTGAAATTGAAATTGAATTACAACGTGCCGACTTGCTGCTCTCCACCGCCCGAGCCTCTTCAGCATCCCCAAGCGCCAAGCAAACGGGCGCCATGTTGGTTGGGATGGCGACCATGATGGCCCTCCACTGCCCGAAAAACTCCGGCGGAATGTCGTGGTGGCCAACATGGAGTGAGCCTCGGCGTAGGCGTCTCATGCCTCCCGTACCCTCCACTTTCGATACCTGGGATCATGGGAGAGCGTCCAGAGATGCACGGAAAGTACTGGGGAAGGAAAAAGCCTACATGAAAAAACCTCGGTGACTACCAGTATACGCGAGTGAAGCGTAACAATGCTGACGCGCATCTGCGCGCGCATCAAGCTAATATCCTCGTTTCCACAGCGCGCGCGCCTGCACGTGAGGTCACGAGACGCCATTGAGCAAGTGATATACGGTTTATAGTTACATGGGCTAGCTGCAAAAGGCGATCAGGAAACCACCCGAAAGGAAATAGAAAACGTCCGCTACAGCGATTACGCGGTGGAAGCAGCACCAGAAGAGGGTGCGGAATGCCTTCCTCCTTGTTCTTCGCGGCTCGCTGTCAACATGTCCACCACGGGTTGCGTGTGTGTGTGTGTGGGGGGGGGGGGGGGGCAACGATGATTCATTCAGCGCGTCAGGAGGCTCCATGTGCTGGCACTGATGGGGCACACACGCACCAAGGGCAGTGGGAAGAGGGCTAGCAAACAACTTTCACGTCATAATGTGTGAGTAAGTCCAATTTTGTTTGTCTTATCGTTCCGTCCCTAGGACATGGCAGTCAGCTCCTACCCCAGCCTGGTGCAGTTCAATCGGCATTGCATCCGAGTCTGCTGCAGCTCCATAGCGCGAGGTGGTTAATGTGTGTTTGTACAGGCTTATGATATGCCCCTTGTCGATTTCGATTTAGAGGCGGCAGCTACTGTATGTGCATATATATGAGTGTATGTGTATAAATAGACAGTTGTTGAAATGTGTTACAACTGAATCAAGCTCTTTCTATTGACAAGTGGTCTTTACCCAACATCAGGGAAGGGCCCGCCCCTGGCCAATAGCCCGCAGAAGGTCCACTAATTAAAGTACATAGGGTGAGGCCTCTGTAGGCCACGTGGCTATATTGCAGTACTTAACGGTGCTAGTCTTCATGAATGGCACTAGTTCACGTTTAGTGTTCCATACGGTATTGCATTGCGCACGTACAAGGACGCCAGTTGTGAGGGGATTCGCTTATGGTGACAAGAGCCTGTGCTACTTCGAGGTTGTGAGGGTGAGTATGATCTTATTACAGTCCGGCAGGGCGCCGTGCTGATATATCAGCGGGCGCAGTGCGGCCGACAGGGCGCAGGCGCTACGAGTGGTGCGCCTTAATGTGTGCTATTGTTGATTAGGGTTAGTGAGGGTATAGGATATATCCTCACATTCCACGCCGCTCTGATGAATCTGAGCCAGCAGATTCACGGTGGAAAGTAACCTTTGCGGGTGGCTCGCCTTAGCAGCAAGGTATGCTGGTGAGGTCGAGATATGTTTGTAACGTTCTGACAACATATAAATAATGTTGCATCATCGGTGATTACCGCATCGTTTCATAGGGCATCCAGTCATCTCCGGTTGCTGGAAAGTTATGGCACCTTACTTTGAACAGCAAGGCTTTTCCCTTTGCATATAGTCTGGGGTATAATGCCAATTTACAGTCAGTGATGTCCGCAATGATTGGGTCATCAGTTCTGCGCGTCTGTGCCAATCAAGGCATCAGGTATGTCTGTTTGCGCAGATATGGTATCCCAGAGTCTCAGTTTAGAGACATGAAATACTGGGTGGCACTCAAGCTCAGGTGGTAACTGTATTCTGTAGATCTGAGGATTCACCTGTTCGATGACCTCATAAGGTCCTACATATTGTTGTTTGAGCTTAGGACACTTCTGTCCTCTTATGATCATATCGTCAGTTTTATCATTTTCTTATCACCGATCTGAAAAGTTATCGGCTGCTTATTGTTTTTATCATAATAGTGCCTTTGGTATTCTTTGGCAATTATGATATTTTCATGCACCAAATTGTGTATATCCTGTATTTTCGACAGAATGTCTATGGTAGTCTCTCTCACTCTAGTTTTGGGGTTCACAATATCTATTGGCAACCGAGGATGGAAGCCATATATTGCCTGGAATGGAATAAATTTTGTTGTCGACGATTCTGTGTTATTGTAATTGAACTCAGCAAGGGATAGGTAGTTCACCCAATTCTGCTGGTTATTGTAGCAGAATGCTCGGAGCAACTGCTCAATTATCGTATTCAATATTTCAGTCTGACCATCAGTCTGCGGATGGTAAGCAGTACTGAGGTTTAAGATTGTGCCAAGCTGTTTGAACAGTTCTTTGAAGTATGATGATGTGTACTTGACATCTCTGTCTCCTATCATACAGGTGCTGATACCGTGGAGTTTGTATATATTTTTGATGTACAGTTGTGCCAGTTCAGGAGCCAAGATGGCTTTCTGGCATGGTATAAAGTGTGACTGCTTTGTGAACAAATCCACAAAAGTGGCAATACAGTCATAACCATCAACCGATGGCAAATTTGTGATAAAGTCAAGACTGAAATATTCCCATGGTACAGTTGGTGTTGGTAGTGGCTGTAAAGCCGCTGCTGGGGCCTGCGTATGTTGTTTTGCCAGCTTGCGGACTTTACAATTTCGGATATATGTTTTTATGTTTTGGTGCATGTGCGGCTAGCAAAAAATTCTTTTGATCAGGTTCTCTGTCCTGAGTATACCGTTATGGCCAGCCGTCTTAATATCGTGATGTTCTTTGATGATGCTATTTTTGAGTTCAATCATCTGCAGTAATATATATTTTGTCAGCTATCATGTATAGTTCAGTAAGGTAATCATATCGTACTCCAAGGGGTAGATTTCTCCCTGTTCAAGCGTTTGGATCCTGCCATGATGTTTTTAGTTTAGAAATTGTTTGAATGGAAATGTTTGTCCAGCTGTACTGAGACAGTGGTAAGGTTGAGCCATTCAGTAACATTTTTCCCAGATCCTCCTCAAAGGTCTGCATATAGTAAGCATCGAGTGAAAAAGCAGCTGACACAATATTTGGAGAAGAACTGGATCCGACCCAGTTATTCTCCATTTGCACAGAACGTTACAAACATATCTTGACCTCACCAGCATACCTTGCTGTTAAGGCGAGCCACCCGCAAAGGTTTCCACCGTGAATCTGCTGGCTCAGATTCATCACAGCGGGTGTGGAATGTGAGGATATTCCTATACCCCTCACTAACCTAATCAACAATAGCACACATTAAGGCGCGTAGCGCGCGCACCACTCGTAGCGCCTGCGCCTGCGCCCTGTCGGCCGCACTGCGCCTGCTAATATATCAGCACGGCGCCCTGCCGGATTGTAATAAGATCATACTCACCCTCACAACCTCGGAGTAGCACAACTCTTGTCACCATAAGCGCATCCCCTCACACCAGCATGTACGCACTACCCGCACCGGCGTGCACGACGCACATTTGTAGAAACACGTAACTGCCCGTACGTACGTTTCCTCGCCATTTTAGTGCCCCCGGATCTCGCAGCCTGCTCCAGCGCTGCGTTCCGCCGGCGACGGCGGAGCGGCGGCGACGGCAGAGCGGCTAGGCCGCTTTGCCGTCTCGCTGCCGTGACCAGCTCCCGCCTTGAGCTACTGCCCGGGGCGTCCTCTCTCCGCACCCACAGGTGTATCTCGGAGAGGCCGACGCCCGGTCGGGGTCGTACATGAATTATTTGTAACACCCCCCGTGCCAGCAGACTCCACCGGGACTCCGAGTGGTATTTTAATCGACCTTCGCAGGGTTTCCCGATAGTCATCGAACAATCCGAGGATTAGCGACAACCGGCCACCCCTGTCAGCCCCCTACCGCACCGCACCAAGCCGCTAGGGGTTATCAGCGCCCACCGCGTGGAGCTAATTGCGAATAATTGCGAAAATGCAGTTTGCGTGCCCTTCTGCGTGGGAAGGTATCACATGCCGGCAACGGCCATCACCAATGAGATGAGCAGGAGAGGCGGGAGGGGGCGGGGAGGGGGGGGGGGGGTGCTAATGTATGCAAATATGCTGCCCGACCAAGTGCACAACTCCCAAGCATGTGAGCATGTTGACGTGGTAGGCCTCCAGGTGGTGGCGGTCGGGGGACGTTTGGGACAGGTTGGCAGGCGGCTGGTAGCCGCAGAGCATTCCACATCACATAGCTTTGTCGTGTTGTGCGAAGTTATTGTGAAAAGCATTGTGAAAAGTACCAAAGCAACAGTGCCGAGTCGCGACACCGCATTGGCCGACATGCTTTCCACCACGCTATCCCGCATGGACATCGCCCACTATCCATGCACCAATGGAAGTGCGATGAAATGCACGGCAATGGATTCTTGGCGTCGAACTCCGGATTCGACGAGATCGCGTGCTCCATGGCTTTGATAGCCATGACGATAATCTTTGGCCCGCGACAATCGGCGAGATGACGACGAGGGGCAGCTTCACGGGTGTCGCCATGTCGACTCGCGTCTTATTCAATCACCATCAAAGCCGCGCTGAAAAGTTGTTGGGGATGATCTGCGGCAGCCGGCCCAGCCCGTCGACCGACATATTGGTCGTGTTGACGACCCAGATATCTACCCAGCCGATCTTTTGGATCTTGCCTGCGATGCCCATGCAGCCAAACGTCTCTCCGATCATGATAAGGGGTTGGTGATAAAGATTAGATG
>VCJN01001068.1:0-61260 GCA_006384855.1 Tetraselmis striata | reverse complement strand
ACTTACTCATGACTCACACTGCAACATCCCTTGGTGTACCCGATGAGAACGTTTGCTATAGTTTCGTAAGGGTTCTGTTATAGTTTCATGTAGATTTGACATCTGGCAGGCGTAGCAGGTTCTCAGTATTTGCAGGGTAATTAGGACCGTGTTGGCACCCACATGCGTATGCGCTTAGAATATATAGTATAATGGGACGCGCGTGGCAGGCCTCCAGTCCAGGTGAGTAAACGCAATTGAGAAAATTAGCGAACCAGTGCGAACTGCAAACATATATATTATCTCTGCTTATTCGCCCGTTGACCTCTTCCTTCCTTGCGGGGCTTTGCCCGCTCGGGAGATCCGTATTCATCCATCGCTGCTGTGCCACTATTCTTGACTGTGTGACCTTCCCTCTCCCCTTGTCCCCACTTCACACCCAAGAGCCACAATCGCGTGTGCCCCTTTACCAGCCGATGCGCGCGGACGAACCTACCATCGTCACCCATCAGGATGTCCAACAGAACCTCAAATACGAATCTGTACCTATCTGATTGCAGATCCGTAGGGTCACTCGAGCGCACGTCTGCACTTCGGCTGCTTACGTATCTCCGGGCGGTCAGACAGACAGACCGATCAACACATCGCTTTTTAGTTATTTATGGTACAGCACACCTTGTTCTCTATCCGTCATCGGCATCGGTACCGGACGGAGCATGGTGCCATTTATGCGGCTCGTCTGCTATGTGATGCCGGAATTCAGTCGGATTGTAGCCAGCCCGTCTACCACGCAATGCCGCCACTCACGTTTCATCGTCCCCTGCCCTCGTCTTTTCCCGGGAGCAGGACTACCACCTCATGCTGGTACCGGAAATTCTGAAGGAAGCGCACCCAGATATGAAGGTGGGCTGGTTCCTGCACACGCCCTTCCCCTCCTCAGGTGACGCCCTGCCCCCCCCCCCCCCCCCCCCCCCCCCCCCTCCACCCCCGTTCCATTTCACCCACACGATGCTAGGCACAGGGGATCACGACCGGGAGCGACGAAGAGAAAACTCTGTTTTAGGCCAGTTTGGCACCGGATTGTTTTGCTGGGACTGAAACCGCTCTAAGCATTGCCTTTTGCCCGGAAAACCTGAACCCATCTATATGCAGCGGCCAAAACCAATGCGTGAAAGCGATCCGGGGCTGAGCTGTCGGTGAAGTGAGCGCTACCGCAAACGCCACGCTGCACGCCGTGTATTATTCCCCCCATGCCCAGAAGCTGAGCAATGCGGTGGACAGCTGAACCGGAGGGATGTTAGTCTGAACCTGAGGGATGTTAGTCTGAACCGGTGCCTCAGCGAAGGACCCTGTAACAGCCTGCAGCAACAAAGTGTAGCTGCATAGCTATTTTTTTTTTGAATAGCCTCGGAAGAGTTGGCTAGGCGACAGAGTGCCCGGGCCTGAACCCCCCCCCCCCCCCTCCCCCCTCTCCCCCCGGTTCCTTATCCAATGATCCAATCCTCTGGCAGAGATCTACCGGACGCTCCCACTGCGTGAAGAGATCCTGCAGGCCACGCTCAAGGCGGACCTCATTGGCTTCCACACGTACGACTACGCGCGCCACTTTGTGTCTGCCTGCACACGAATTCTGGGTCTCGAGGTACCCCCCCCCCCCCCCCCCACCCTTTAGATTTGAATGTCTTGTCATCCGTCTTTTGGGGGGAGCACAGTGAGTGCACCATAGCGGTAACCTTGGCGGCCATTACGATTGTCCGTCCCCTTTGAGGCGCTGCTATAGATAAGGAATACGAATACCACACTGATATCGGTACCAGCAAGGCTGAAAATAATTCGGACGTAACAGTGACACGGTTAGCCATATTAGTTGGATGACAAGCGTTTCGTACGGAATACAAAGTTACACTTCTACACAAATTTTGACAATCGAACATCTCGTAATAATCATGTGGGAAGACGTCTTAGTGAGGTCAGAAGCTGCGCTGATGATGTTCACGTGTCCCTTTATTACTAAGTGAATGGCTCAGACATTGGAGAATGAGTTGGAAAATGAGTTGATTTGATCGCTCAATGGGGGTCCGAGCCTGAGCTGTGTGCGTGGTCGGCGCTCAGGGCACGCCCGACGGGGTGATCCACAACGGCATGCTCACGCGAGTCGCGGCCTTCCCCATCGGCATCGACCCCGACCGCTTCATCAAGGCGCTGGACAATCGACAGGTAAAGAGCAATGTGGCGGAGCTGCTCAACCGGTACGCCGGGCGCAAGGTCATGCTGGGCGTGGACCGGCTGGACATGATCAAGGGCATCCCACAGAAGCTCCTCGCATATGAAAAGTTTCTGGAGGAAAACCCCAAATGGCGCGACAAGGCAAGTCTCCCCCCCCCCCCCCCCCTTCACCCCCCTGTCTTCCCCATCTCCTTACAAAGCTGTTCGCCCGCAGACATTCTATTATCTGAGCTCCTCAGTGTATTCAGGGGCGAACACGTGCTGATTTCCAGCCATCAGGCTGTGCTGATCGCTATGTTGTAAGGGACGAGTCCAAACAGGAAGAGTAGAGACAGCCCGTCATTGCCGCATGAACACAGAGTTTGCGACAATTTAGAATACTACATCCGTTCGCCTGTTTGAGTACGCTCCGGGTGCGCTGTATAATATGTATTAATTGTCCAAAGCACTCAGAGCGTTTACACTTTCCGACAGGCGCATGCAGTCATATGGCCGCAATTGGGGGGATTCACAGGGCATCGATTGCAAATTCAACACAATTTTACATATTTCGATAACGTAATTTTACATGATTCTCGCTCATATCAAGAGATGTCGGTCTGCCTCTGTTGTTAATGGTGATGATGACAGTGATGTCCATTCGGATTAGTAAGCATTCTTAACCCCCACCCCTTATGTCTCATTTCCTTGTTCCGAACCTCGTATATTCTGTGTGCGGCAGGTGCTGCTGGTGCAGATTGCCGTGCCCAGCCGGACGGACGTGCCGGAGTACCAGAAGCTGCGCAGCCTGGTGCACGAGATCGTAGGCCGCATCAACGGCAAGTTTGGCTCGCTCACGCACGTGCCCATCCACCACTTGGACCGCAGCCTGGCGTTCATCGAGCTGTGCGCGCTGTACGCCATCACCGACGTCGCGCTGGTGACCAGCCTGCGCGACGGCATGAACCTCGTCAGCTACGAGTACGTCGCCTGCCAGAGCGACAACGCCGGCGTGCTGGTGCTTAGCGAGTTTGCGGGCGCGGCGCAGAGTCTCGGCGCCGGCGCGCTGCTCGTCAACCCCTGGAACATCACCGACATGGCGACGGCCATCAAGGATGCCCTCACCATGAGCGTACGTTCGCGCCACGCTCTCCAGCCACCGACTTGCTGTTGCGGCAACTCAAGTACCTGTACACCTAATTGGCCCTTGGTCGAGTACCTGCCCGTCGGAAATTTGGTCGCGGGCTCTTGGATCCGACCCTGACGAGATGCATGTTTGACCCGGTTGGCGACTGCAGGATGAGGAGCGCCGGGAGCGGCACTGCCAGAATTACATGCACGTGACCATCCACACCGCACAGACTTGGGCCGACACCTTCATCACGGAGCTCAACGATACGCACGTGGAGAACGCGCTGCGAATTCGGCACGTGCCGCCAGTGCTGGACCAGTCCGAGGCGGTGGCCGCCTTCCAGAGTACCACTGGGCGCCGCCTCATCGTGCTCGGCTACAACGCGACGCTGACGCAGAACGAGGAGGCGCCGGTGCAGCCCAAGCGCCACTTCGACCAGATCCGAGCCCAGACGCAGATCCTCGCCGAGACGTACAACTCGGTGCGGCAGCTGGCCGCGCACTCGCAGGTGACGGTGGTCATCCTGAGCGGCGCAAATCGCAGCCGGCTCACGGAGACCTTCGGCGACATGCCAAACGTGTGGCTGGTGGCGGAGAACGGCGTCTTCATGCGCCCGCCCCGCGGGTTCTGCAACTACGACGGCGCCGGCTGGATCTGCAACAGCCCCAACCTAGACAACGAGTGGATCGCATCCGTCGAGCCTGTATTTGAGTACTTTTGCGAGCGCACACCGCGATCCTACGTGGAGGTAGGCGCCCCCCCTCTCCGCTACCGCCGCCGCCCTTCTCCTACTCTGCGCATCGGCATGTAGCCAACCAACTGTCGGCGATCATTCATTTGCTTCGTTACTTTCAGCGCGGCAGAAGAATTTGGCTATACATTCCATCACCTTGAAATTGAGTATCGTTGGAATCTGTTTGCGCCATTCTAACCCTGGGAACCTTATTGGAGCTGCCCTAGCTGCGATGTTCGCAACAAAATGCAAAGGCAGACGTTCAATTGCGCATCGTAGGAGGACTACCCGTATTGGTAGAAGTACAGCATCGGTTTAAGAAGTTGTTTGTCATCACAGATGCGCATTTGGCTTGTACGCCGCTTCGCTCGCTTCGCCCGTACCATCTACGACTCCGAAAATACGCGACGCCACTAAGGGACTGCTTACCTCGTAGCGTAGAGGCAGTGCAGCTGGCTGACTGGTGGACGCCCGCGCGCGATCTCTCGGCCGGTTTGCCCCGCAGGTACGCGAGAGCAGCCTGGTGTGGAACTACAAATACGCGGACCCCGAGTTTGGGCGCCTGCAGGCGCGCGATCTGCTGCAGCACCTGTGTACCGGCCCCATCAGCAATGCGCCCGTCGACATCGTGCAGGGCGCGCGCAGCGTCGAGGCGCGCCCCGTCGGCGTGTCCAAGGGCGCAGCGCTGCAGAGCCTGATGAGCTGGATGCGCGACGCCGCAGGCTTTGCCGCCGTTGACTTTGAGTACATCCTCTGCGTGGGCCATTATCTCGGGCGCGACGAGAATCTCTTCACATTTCTCAATGGCGACGGCATCGGCGCCGTACACAAGGAGCACGGCCACGGCCACGGTCCATCCTCGCAGGGCTCGGGTACTTCCGGAAACGGTGTCTCCGCGTCGGCGCGACCACTGCCGCGCCGCAACCACAGCCTGCGGACGGTGGGGTTTCTAGAGCCGCCGATGTCGGCGGCACCGGCCGAGCCCGGTAGCGGCGTCGACGAGCCCCGAAACCCGCCAAAGCGCTCGCCGCAGGAGGGCGGCGCCTCCACCAGTCTGCTGACGAACATGGTGCGCGTGCTGGACCTGGAGGCGGAGCGCGGGCAGCGCATTCCCGGCTGGCGCGCCTCCCGGACCAAGGACATCGGTGGCGCGGAGGAGGAGGAGCGGCTCCGAGAGCGTGACGCCCAAATGGCGGCGCAGCGGCGGCGGATCCTCGCCAAATGTGAGATTTCCTGCCCATCGCGTCCCTCTCGCTGCCAAGGACGGCTAGGCAGGTCTACTGCCATGTTGATATGCCTACATACCCTGAGTTCCACGCTTTGCGTTCGGTATACATGTATGATTTATTTATTTATCTACATATCCATTCGCGAGGAAGGGAAACTTTGTCTGGAAATGTCTCAGAGTGCACCACGAATATCTAATGTCACAGTGTTAAAATCGTTGCCTCTATTGTGCAAAGCAACCCATTGATTTGCAGACTCGCAAACCTTTTACTTGAACATCGCGATACATACTATCAAGGCAGCCGATACTATTTTTATTGTGTTGGCGGTTTGAATTTTAATGCGCGAGACGCCCGGCATGCGTAGACACTGTAAAAGGAGATGTTGCGCACGACTGACGACTGCCGCCTTGCCTGTCCATCTCTTTCCAGGTGAGGGGCTGACCACCGCCGAGGGAGAGGAGAGCGCGGTACGTGCTGGTCGCCCGTCTCACAGGCCCGCTCTCTGCTCTTTCTTCAGCCTGTCGCATACATACCTGTGCCCTTTGTGGCTGACTTCTACCGCAGCTTTCAAATGAAAAATAAACGAACAAAGTACCCGGCCTTGCCCGTTTCTTTCCCCACTCTAATTCTGCCTGCCCGCATGGTCGAGCAGGACGAGCACAAGTTGCCACGGCGACACACAATGGGCGAATCTACGCAACCCTGGGATGGCTTGCTCTTCAAGCTGCCGCCGAAACACCTCTTCAGCTGCGTTGTCGGCCTTAACAAGTCGCAGGCCAGGTGCCCCCCCCCCCCCCCCCCCCCCCCCCCAACCAACCCCTCGGCGCCTCCCTTTAGCCAACCCGGCTTGCCACTGATTTGCGAAATGGGGTATGCCGGGGCGAGAACATGCCCGCACTTGCGTATCTTCAAATGTAGCTCCGCGGTCCCAGTATTAACGTTACGTCGCTCGGTTCTCGAGAGCGGCAATTAAAGTCCGTCGTTTCGTCGGAACCGACGAGTGTATTAAACTCGCACTGCTAAGTGGCTGAAACAGACGACCGACTCCCAATGTCTCCTGGGAACCACTAGGCTTATTGATCCCTACGAATATTCTCATCCTGACGAGCATTACTCGAAAGGGCCGATGCCTCAATGGATATGGTGTACCTATATCATGGTCCGTGCCTGCTGGCAGAGATTTAGACGGCGATCCCGTATTTGGGGAAATTCGCACACTGTCGGCCAATAGTGCTGACCTCCGATAAGTCGTGTGTATGGTCTATAACGCCTCGCGCGGTGTTTTGCTCGATGGCTAAAGTAATTGGAACTTCTTATAAACAGAACTGCGGCCTGCACACGGGCCTCCCGTACATTGGCTCGCGGCCTAAAGCAAAAACGGTCCGAGTGTAAACAACAGGTTTGCGGTCACTACCACAGCTAAAGTATTATTATTTCTTATCCCGAGCATACGTTGTGAACTTGTAATATGTCGATACCTTGTCTTTTGAACCTTTACAATATGTCGATATCCTTGTCTGATTCAGATTAGAAACGATAATAATTGTATACTTATTGATTCGGGGGGTCGCCGACCGCAGGTACTGTGTGCACGGGCCAAAGGACGTCGCCGGGCTACTGGAGCAGTGCGTGGCCGTGATGCCCGAGATGCGTGCGGCCTCGGAGCGCCACGCTCACCGGCGCTCGATCTCGCTGGCGCGCGGCATCCTGCCTTCGGAAAAGGAGAGCCTGCTCGACCCCGACTCGATCGCCAACACGGCGCCCGCCGAGGGCGCGGGCCTTGGCGACGTCCCCAGCAGCTCCGCCAGCGCCGGCAGCAGCGCCTGCGGCTCATTCGTCAGCGTGTGACGAAAGCGGCTGCGTCTAGTCCCGAGCGATGCAGCGTGCAGGCAGCATCGGACTCGTGACAAAAACCTTTGCAGGTGCCCGCGTCCCAATTATGGAGGTGCGGCGGGGATGTCGGCGTCGTCGCGTAGGCACCTACTGCAATTGATCCTTGGCTTTGACGAAACAGCAAGCGGCTAGTGCTCCTTTTTTTGTAAGTGCGCCCCCTGACAGTCGGGCCTGCCGCGAAGTACTTTCCGACGTGTTGGCTTATGCCCCTGCCCCCCCCCCCCCCCCCCCCCCCCCCCCCCCGCCCCCCCCCTCTCTCATCCGCCCGGCGCACGTCGAAAGTCCTGCAGTTGTAACGCCGTACTCGTGGAAATACGCACTGTTGTCAAAAGTTGTCGACACGACATCGACTATTGATATATCAACACCAATCCCACAACAATGACAGTACCGTCTTTCCAAATAAACAAACAACCCAGGTACGAGCGGGTGGATAGTCCGCCAGGGAAGGTTGCATACCACACGGCAGGACACATCGTTCGCGGGCTGACGCAAGTGGAGGGACCCACCCATGGCACCTGCCAATGCGCATGTGCAATAGCTTCCAGGGAGATTCAACTAGCAGTGCACAGCATTGCGATGACTTTTTGGAACGAGCAAAGGATCGGCGACGGGCTGATATTTGACACACATGCACAGACTTGCACAAGTTCACGTGATGGGTAATTATCGCGAGAATTATGACAAGGGTCAGCATGATCAGTACGATAGTTACACCAGTAATTCCAGCCGTTTGTGGGCGTGCGCAGGCCGTCACTCGTGCTGACCCAATGGGGTCCTGCCTATGTTAATACAGTCACCAAAGTACACGCCAAGTCACCATTGCATTCTTTGCATCGACATCATGCCCCCTCCCCTCTGCATTCCGACCCCCGCGCGCATTACCTGACTTTTTCAGGCCCAATATAGCCGCACTCACTCGCTAAGTAGCTACGTTCAGGCAGTATCCTGAAGTATTCCACCGGCACAGCCGCGGCGGCCTGATGAGAATCCCATTGTGGGGTCCTCCGAAAGTGTCGAGCCCTCACGGCAGCAGTAGTAAAACCGCCGCGCATGGACCGTGGCAATCATCACGTCGTCGCCGGCCCCAGTAAGCCTTCAGGGCCTTGAGGCCGCGTTCGTCATAACGGCGCGCCGCTGCGCAGTCGCATCAGCCTCCGCTAGTCCGCAGCCTCGCCGAGCCCAATGATGCCCAGGTCCAGAGACGCAGGGCGCGCCTCCGCAGTGCGGTTTCCCCCCCGGGGTGCGGCGCCACCGAGGCTCTCAGCCACCGGTGCCCGCGTGGCGCGGCGAGGCCCGCGGAGGCCGGCGGCATCGGAGGCAGCCGCTGCCGTCCGGAGGGTGCCTTGAGCGTGCGCCTCGGGGGAGTCCCCGCGGGCAGTCTCGTGGCCGCCGCTGATGCGTCGGTTGCCGGGTGGTGAGGGAGACCCGGCGGGGGTGTGCTCCCTGTCGGCAGGTGCGAGCCGGCCCTTGGGATCAGGCTTTGGTTCAGGGGCGGCCGGGTGTACCACGGCATGCGGCATGTCTCCCTGTGCCGTGGCCGCTGCAGGGCTTGCAGGCCGAGGCGGCACCCCCATGGCCAGCATCCTCAGGTCGGCGGACTCCACGTCGCCGGGCGCGGGGCGCCGGCTGCGGGGAGGCTCCGGCGGGGGGGTCAGCTGCGGGCGGGTGCTTGCGGGGCGCGCTGCCAGGGTCCGCCAGGTGCTGTCGGAGGCTGCGGAGGAGCCCCCCGCGCCGGCCGTTGCGGCGGCTCCGCGGCCGGTGCGGTCGCTCAGGCGGCAGCGCCGCCGCTGGGGATCGAGCAGGAAGGGGGGGGGGAGTGCCGGTGAGCGAGGCGTCTGATGAATGCGAGTGGGGACAGCAGCTGATGGACGACCATGGCATCCACAAAGTCTCCTAGAAAACACACGATGCCGATGGCATCCGCGAACACCGGATCTGCAAGATGTGTGGTAGGCATGACTGCAGTCATATCTGCATTTAAATATACAATCGAAATGATGGGCACAAACAGCACATGGATCCCTTTCCGCCATACCATGTACCGGTGACTGTTTTCTTGTCTGCCCGCCACACTTGGTCGATGTGTATACATGTGTATAAACATGTAGAGAGGGAGGGGCAGCAAGAGAGACGCTCAGGCACGCGATACGCAAGGAGCTGACATGCACACGAGCACGCATATGCGTGTCCCTTACGCAGATGCATATTTGTGTGTAGAATATATGAATATATTCACAGTTGTATTTTTCATTTATTGATATATGTTCCACCCTATGCGGGATCATGCAGACGGGCCGCAAGACAGCTGGCCTGGCTCGCCCGGGACTCAAGTTGTAACAAAATTCAATTTCAGTATATCTGCTTTTACATACATGTGTGCCATGCTTTTATATGTATTATGTATATGTCTACTCTGCTCGCGATCTCTGGATCAATAACATTTCAATCGCGGCGTATTTCATCCGTTGACTGATTTGAATCGCCACGGAGCAGGTGCAGCTTATGCCTATGTGGAACAGTGTTTTGGCCTGGATCAGCGATGGGAACCGTCAACCGCACTTGATCACTGCTAGCAGTGGGTTTTCCTCATTCTCGCTCACTGGCTTGAGGAGAGCAAGAGAGTCGGAGCCGAGCGAGACAGTCGAAGAATCATTTGCTGACGCGGAGAGAGGATTCGTGACGGCTCGGTGACTGCGGCTAAAGCAGGTGATTGGATCGGCAGCACACGCGAAGCAGGCTTCTTGGTGAGAATCCCACGACGGGTGGCGCTAGGGACAGACAAAGGCTTGCTGAGTGGGCAGGAGGGGGGAAGGGGGGGGGCGCAGGAAGATCGGGCAGCAACGCAGGGCGCTGCATGTACCAGGGCTATGCTTTGAGTTCGCGACAAATTTGTAGTTTCCGTTGAGCGTTGAGCCCCCGGCGAAGAGAAAAACACATCGTATGTCTTGGCACATATCAGAATACGCCACGAATACCACATGATCACACCACTGACACTCTGCGGCAAAACAGGTCATTGTTTTCTGGACGCGCGGACCCAATGACATGCTAATAGGCGTATCGTCCGGGGGCAGGTGGCCGCACCTTCCCGCCGCGCCAGGAGAGCATAACGCTGCGCCCTGTCCTGTCCTGAGCCCTTAGTCTTGTGCCTCCGTACGCCGGTGCCGCGGCTCGAGCAGCGGTGTCGCCTGCACCGCCCCCTGCGAGCGGGGCCAGCAAAGCTGCTGTGAACACCCGGTTGCCCACACTACGTCGACGCGGTCTCAGAGCCGCCATTGCCGCGGGATGCCGCGGCCCATCTGGCGCGCCATGGCCTGCGCAGCCGTGAGCTGAGGCAGATGCGGTGGGTGGCCTCTCACTGGGCGCCCTCCTATCTATGCACAGCCCCAGGTCGGGACGTATATGCGGGAATTCGGTCGAAGGAACGGAGCGCAGTCTTGCTTGGGATGTCAGTGAGCTACGGGGGACATTAGCGCTGGGCGGTGATGGATATGGGCAGCGATGGTGTATCCGAGGGCCGGGGGGGGGGGGGGGGGGGGGGGGGGTCATGATTGATACACATGGGGGGGGGGCACGCGGTCATGAGGACACTGCGGATACGAACCTGCCCCACCCATTAGAGATCAAACGATGCATAGACGAAACCATGGCGGTTATTTTATGTCAATCAAGAGCCATCGAGTTGGTCCGGTCAATCGGTTGCACGCAAGACCGAATCGTGGCACATAAACTTGTACTACGGGTTTTTATACGTGTGTTGGCACATGTAACGCCGGTGGTGGTGGTGGTGGTGGACCCGCAAGTTGCTTCTTTTGGTGCTCGCTGTACTAAATGTTGGCAGGATTGCTTCGCCTTGATCATTCTCTGACAGTCATCATGCATGCGGCTCTGTCTTCTCCGTAAAGCTGCATGAATATCGTCTTCAGGGTAGGCCAACAGGCACCCCTTCCGGCGACGGAGCAGGAACTGGACTACTTATGTGTGTCACCCTGGCAATAACCGGTTTTAACAGTGCGACTTCCAAGCCCAAGAACCCCAGCCCTCTCTGCCCCTGCCGGCCCTGCCGGCAATGGCGCCCTCAGATGGCCGCCTGAGATCGATTTCTTTTATCCCGAGCTCGATGATACGCCACCCGTACAATGCCCTACTGCATGCATATTCAGGCGTTCGAAACCTGCTATCAATGCATACCTACCTGCACCTGCACAGGTGTGGACTGGAGCTAAGCTTTGCGACAGAGTGTGCCGGCCGGCGTGTAGTGACGAGACAGCGCCGTCGGCGGGGTCTCCACATATAGCTGCGCGCAAACGTTAGCTTTATTGAGAGCCTTCGGAATTAAAGGATTTGAAATCAGAGTATTCCCACGACTGTAACACGCAGTGTCGCCATTGCACGCACGCCAGTATATACTTTTTTGAACGTAATGTTAAATAGCTTCATTTTGGGGCCTAGTGCTACAAATGCACACAAGGCCACTGCATGTAATATTAATAACCTTGGTTTTGGTTTGAATATTTCGAATTTTGACCATTTTCCCCCGCTGCCCTCGTGTCGTCGTCGACTATATTGAGTCGACGAGTCGAGTCTTGCCGTCTCATCTGCGCGAGCCGCGCCACGGCAGGTAGGGCCGCGGGGCGGAAAGGGGGAGGCAAAAAGCACATGGTCTAAGCATGTTGACTGCGCCTTCGGATGACAACAAGGTTCGTATGAATTTAACGCAGGCGGCCGCGCCTAGTTGTCCCGGGATCACTAATACTAGTGTACTTTGCTCAGGGTGACAGCTTATTGCCCCAATGCCCACCGATGAGGCTGTGAGATTTCTTGGCATCGCAGCTCCGCCGAGCCTCGGGGGAATGTGTATTATATAGAGGTTCGGAAGAGTAAGAGGTGCCGGCACTTGTAGTTTGCTATGTAATAAGATTAGATACATTATAGCAATAGTACAAGTGAGCATTGCTGCCAGCTTTGGTCTTTGCCAACTTCTCAAGGATCCGGCAAAAAGGGTGGAAAGGGATTGTCTCGTGACAATGATACTCGGGGGAGGTAGTGGGGCAGTGGTCCCTTAGGTACCGTATTGTGAGCAACGGCATCCCGAGAGGTCAGGGGGTTTCGGGCCTACTTACACGCCGAAACGGCCTCCTCGTTGTCCCCGCCACCATGCATGCATCGTCACGTCCCAGCAGGCGTCTAGACTGCAGGGGCTGCCAGGTGAGGTTGGCACGTACATGTAAAAAGCCCGCAATGCCCTCTAATGCCGGTCCTATAGTCGTTTCTATTAGAAGGGGCGGTGTGGTTTGGTCACGCCAAGGCTGACCCGACCAAGGCTTTTTGTTGATCTCGACGGAGAAAGAGATTTGGAAGTTTGCAGAGTTGCAGACATGTGGCACTTCTCCTCGGGTGGGAGACGACAATGGGAGAAGGAATTTCAGTGCTTGATTCGCTCCGTGAATTGGAGAGGAGGAATCGCTCTCCCTTCCTGGCGTTTTGGCCCGAGTCTACCACGGAGCTTGACAACTTGCTAGCCGCCTTGATAGTATGCAGAGATCAATTACGTCGACGATCCCATGTCGGCAAGTATGCGTTCCCAGCCTAGGTTGGACCAGACCTGCCACGGCATGGCGCGCTGTTACGCCGACCTTCTAGAGGAGCTTTTGATATTGATGTACGACCCAATCACCCTCAACACCTCCACTCAGCGCCGGAACGAAGCGCCGGCGGGGGGCGAAACGCCTAAGCACGAGGACGAGGACGAGTGCGAGGAAGGCCTATAGGATGGGGTCCGGACGAGGTCACAGTCATGGTGGAAAATGACGCCGGTACCGAGAATTTTGTCATCATGGACAACATCACCAACAACCCCGACCCTTATCGCAAGGAGGGTCTTCTCAGCGATTGGACCACCCGAGGACCACACCGAAGTTGACGAGTTGAACGTCACTAGGTGCGAGCCTTGGTTGTCGACGCCACAAGGGACGCTCGACATTCCGCTCATTTTTGCCATCGCAGTGGCCCGACAAAATCGCAACCCGGAACCGGATTCACATTGGGAGGCCGTAAAGAAGATGAAATGGTCGCCTATCACCGACGTGCCTCTATCGCTTTTCAACTTGCGTTTTCCCAAAGTCCGCCGGACTGCCCGCCGGTGCCAGCACGACTTCTACGGCACCAAGCTAACAACAATGACAAGCATGAAGGGAACCTCGGAGATCAAGGACTCCGCCAGACACAAGAACATTGTAGTTCGTTGACCCCTTTCAAAGCTTCGCTACACTATGCAATTGCAAGAAGAGGCGAACATGGTGTGTGGTGCTTCGTTGCACAGCATCACGCACATGGAGATCGTTGCTTACGAGCTTGCAACACTCCGTGCCGCGCTCAACATCCACAAACTCGATGTCGACAATCACCCAACGCAGGTGGCTCAACGACCACCGCTTCAACGCAAACGAGAAGTGCGTTTTAGGCATGTTGACAATATATATGTTGACTATTATATATATACATGTTGACTATACATACATATATACATGTATATATATATATATGTCAACTATTATATACATGTTGACTATTATATACATATATGTGTATATATATAATATAGTGGTGCGGCACGTATTTGTAGGGGCCGTGGGGGGAGGGGGTAAGTATGCGACTACTGGCTACTCCTGCCGTTTACACAATGCGATTCGAGCACTATACATATTAGACACTTCAAACATTTGTCCTTGCACATCTGCCCCACAATCATACGCCATCAAAAACAACGAAATTATGGGGTGGCGCGTGTCCAACACAACGGTCATTCCTTGCATCCGTGCAACGCAAGCCTCCGACAAAGGACAGAGTCAAACAGTAAGATTTGTGCTAGAGAATTGTGCATATGGTGATCCGTAAGGCATACGATATATATATTGTGAAACAGATAAATATCTCGTGCAGTGAGTGCCGGTATTATTATTGCCATCAATGACCCATGTTATGACTCGTTGAGTTGCGCTTGTATCCCTACGACTACTCCTACTATTCGGGCCGGTACAGACTCGCAGCGGTAACGAGCGACCATGTACGTTAATAATGATAAAGCCTCGAGCGAATCAGATAGATGCAAATATAGAATACGTCGCCAGTGCATAAATGTTATAGGGACCTAGCTGCTTAGTTACCTAGATGGGAGGTGGTGATGCCCTCTAGCTATCTACCTATACATCTCCATTTATACATAGACGTTAAGGTCTCTCTCTCTCTCTCTCTCTCTCTCTCTCCCTACCTATGTGTATATGTTAAGACCCATGTAGGAACATGCTTTGTTTGCAAACAAGTCACCGTCAAGATGACTTGTTTGCAAACATGTCAAATGGTGTGTTTTGTTCGCAAACGAGTCAAAACTTAAGGCCATGTGTGCACATATGTCATAAATTTTGACCAAAGTGGCAACCCAGCCATTTTGACTGTTCTTTCTTCACATCGGACAAGGTCAAAATGCCATGTGTACGCCTAGGTCAGTTATGATGCCATGTGTGCAAACCGGCCATTGTGGCCATGGTCTCTTCGCTTTGTTTTTACATTGGCTACCTGAATGCACACTGGACCGGTCCCAAGTGCGATCCCAAGTGACATTTGATATATCCTGTAAATTTGAAATTTATCAAGTTTTGAGCTATCGCCGGGTGTGTTATTTATTTAAAATACCCCATTCTATTTCTAAGCGATGCGGACTCCACATGTCAGATGGAGTGCCCTGTGTGCACACACGGCATCGCAAATGTTGGCAGATGTGAGAACATTCGACAATTCTTACATGCTCACATTTTTGAATTTATAAATCAAATGTCGCGCTGTTGCCCATTGTTTCCTTTACCTATCCCCCAACACGGACTGACCGAGGGGGTGCGCTCGTTAAGGCACCTGAGTCATACGGGTTAACGCATGATGCATTGCCCTTATGGCATCTAGAGTTGCAAGTCCGGCTCGCCTTTATTACCCGCAGGCACATGCGTTGGTCCTGCATGGCCCTTTGCAACTGCACTTTACTATATACCTTGCCCACCATGTTGTGACCCAGCCTTTACAGACTGCATCTCGAAGCGAGGTCTTTTTCCTTTGGCTTGGGTCCTGCCACTTCTCCACCACTCCTGCTAATCCCGATTGAGCGAGGCTCGCCGACCTCATTGGCGCAAGGTCCACTTGGCCGTATGTTCGATTGATGACGCCAGCCATATATGTTTGCTAGCCTGTACATGCTCCTATCGGTGACCTGCTGGAAAAATTATCAAGATATCGAGGCAGGTTTAAATCTATTTGTGCCATGCGTTCAGCAGATAGCATCCTACTATACGACTCACCTTGATGACAACCAATGTGCAGTTGTGGCATCAACCTTTCCTCGGTGCACACCGGGGATAGCGATCTTCACCGGATCGCCAACCTGGGCGGGCGCAGGGCCGTACTTGCTTGCCACTCTTGTCGCCATGACTACACGGGCCTGCTTTGCTTGCGCCACAGCGCAGCCCCGGCGCATGCTCTGAAGGGCATAGTGGCCAGTGGGGTGCCATCCTCTTCCGCTGCTTGGGGGTCCATGTCTTCAAAGCGGCGCTTGGCCGCAGCAAGTGGCGTACGCGGATGATCTGTCGCAACCTGCATGGCGCCAGCCTCCGCCTCTGGATCGTTGTCTCCGTTGGCATCTTGTTCAATGGCCGCCCCGTCCTCCGGCTCCTCCGCCATGTCTTCCACAGCAAGGGGGCTATGGTGTCTGGCCCGCGTGCGCCTCTCTCGGCAATGCTCGTTGCACCAGCTGTCATCAGTCCCCCAATGTGCATACGTGAATTGACGATATTCAGCATGATGTAACACAGACTCTTATGACAATATCGATTATATGGGATGGCTATTAGCTTACCATTACAAATGACATGGTAATACATGCGGCATCCTGCGCAACGGTGCCTCCTTAGCGGGCCTCGATTAGGTATCTTCCTCCCCACGAGACAATTGCCCCGTGTAAGCCATGCCTTGCACGCGATGGCAAGTGTTGTCGGGTCCCAGCTATCCATGTGGTCTGGCGGAGGACTGTACTCTCGCGGCCGTGGGCGCTGCTGCGTCGCCTCCTCAACCGGCGGGCCAACAAGGCGCAAGATGTCCGCCTCCGGCTCCTCCACAAAAGAATCGGTGGGAGGTAGGTCCTGCTGGGGACGCCCCGCCGTGTCATCTTGTGCGCGAGCTGGTGCTTTGCCTGATGTTGCAGGGCTGTCGGCGTCGATTGCCATGTCTTCCGGTATGTCTAATGCGTTGTTCAGGTCCGCCTGTGTGGTTATGGCGTCCGCCAATTCCTGCGTCAAGCGCAGAGATTGCAAGCCGACACGGGGCACTTGACCGTACACGGCTATGTATGGCACCTGTGCATAAGACACAAGCAATGTTAACAGTAAACGTCGGAAAACAAACGCGAGCCCATATATATAGCTTCCGTTGCAAGGTCTTATTACACTGTCACTGCAGAAACACACATGGCGCACCTGCTGGATCGCGAGTGAAACCCTGTGTTGTAATGCCATGTTGCGATCTGAAAAGCCAACGGCCAGTTGGGCGTGTTCTGCTCCGCACAGTAAATGCGGATCTTCTCTTCAATTGTTTTATTGAAGTGCTCGCTCCCGCCGTGCCTGGGATTGTGCCTTTGGCGCCCATTGACCATGGTGCACCCATGCCACAGGTCCTTTAATGTAGCTATCACCTGCGGGATCACATATGGTCGTCGAGTACAACAGTTTAGAAGTGATTGGGCAAGTAGGCACGGATATCACAAAAGGGCGGCATGAAATTTTCGAAGCATGCAAACAGGGCTTACATCGGTCACATCGGCGGTTGACATCCTCTCTGGCGCCCGGCCTCCGGCGCCGTTCCAGCAGCACCGCGCGCGCGAAGGAGCGGTAGCACCTACATCAGCACCGCAGCGGCATGCCGGCAATGTGAGCACCAATGATGTGAGCGGCAATCAACAATAACAACTTGCCTATTGCTTACATGCACGAGCTGTGCATGCAACAACGGGTACGGAATTGGGCGCATCTGCCGACGGTCCGCGCAACGTACCAGCAACAGCATGGCTGCCGTCACCAACCGTGGCAGCATCATTGCCAGCGCCAGAAGGAGCGGCATCATCAGCATCATCATCGCATGCATCGTCCATACAACAGCATGCCAACAACGTTTCAATGCTTGCTCCTGCGGTGTCAGCGGCAAGCGACAGCATCAACATGTATGTGCCGTGAAGCAAACAACACCGCATGCGCCATGAACGACTCAAGCGAATATATTGATAAGGCGACGTACCTGCAGCAGCATGGCCGCCATCACCGGCCCCGGCAGCAGCATCGCCAGCGCCAGCAGCAGACAATCCTACACCGGAGGAGGCGTTACGTCCAGCAAGGCCATAAAACTCTCGCCCGTTGTCGGCTTGTAGTAGGATGAGAGGAGGTTCAATAAGGCTAAAGAGGCGGAAGAGGGTGGCTGCTATGGTGTCTCTCTAAACACGCAGACAAAGCATATCCGTAAGAAGTAAAGCCAGCAAGTAGCATGCGGCGGTTGTGGGTCAAGAAGGGGGCGAGGGGGGAGGTGCTCACCTGCTTGTTATGCAGTGGGGCAGTGAAGCCTAGCTTTAACCCGTGGTCAACGTCGGTGAGCAGAAACTTGTATCCTGCATATTCACTGCTTTGGCAGTCCACGAGGTCTACCAAACCCCGGGCACCGAACTTCCCATTCGACATGATCGGCCGACTGCTGGCCTTGGCCTTTTTGGGATGCGGGCGATTAGTCTGGCTGGTGGCGCATGTCTCCACGAACAAGTCTACGACTCTACGAGGGATGTTGAAGTATTTCTGCGGCAGCCGCATGTGCATGGTTTTGCCCTACGCGAGGGCACCCGAAAAGGATTCAACACTATCACAGAAGTCCGCCCCCCCCCCCCCCCCCCCCCCCCCCCGCCCCCCCTCCCGGCATCACGCCAGCGGTTAGGGACATAGCTTCATATTGTAGGGACAGGTCAGCGGCTTTGCTTTGGGAAATTCTCGACCTCACCTTGCAGTGGCCGCCGTCATGATGCGCTTGTCGCATGTCGTCGAAAACCACACCGGTGTGGCTCGCCAGGTAGGACCAACTGCTCTTGCGACATACCCTCCGCGCGCGTTGATATTGTCGCGCAGGGTTAGTTCCGCCCTCTCACCGATCATCACTACTTGATAACGGCGGTGGTTGCAATAGATGCGCCAGAGTGCTGCGTACCGGCACGACAAAGTGGACATGCGTGAACGCTACGTTTCGGTTTTCCTTTTTTGCTTTTTAAAATTGGCGGGCGAGATCATCCCGGCGCTTACCCTCTCGGAAGCAAGTATCGAGTCCCACGCCAGGACATCGCGCTTGGCCAGGGCCCAAGCCTCCTCGGTTAGCATGCTAACGTTGGGCTTGCTCTGCTTGAGCCATTCCTGTAGCTTGTCGGTGAAGGCGGTTTTGTGGAGTGCCATGGCGGCGGCAGGCTCCACCGTGGAATGCCCGCTTAACGGCATGCGGCGGCAGGCGGCCTGTTGCGGGCTTCTGGGGGGTAGGCCGGGCGCGGTTCGGCAGCGCGATCTGCTTCTGCCGCGGAGAGATCGAGTGCGGAGTTACGGGTGGCGGCCATTGCTGATGTCGGTAAGGACACGGGTTGTTTTGACGATCGGACGATCCGGGGGTTGCAGCGATGTGTGTGAGAGGGGCGCATGAGTTGTTGGATCATGTAACGCACCGTCGCCGACGCCGTGGCGGGAGGCACACTCCGCCGGACAATTTGAATCTTTTCAAATCGACGCCGTACAGCAGCTACATGGGACATTCTATATGAGATGTGTGCAATCATGTTATGTTTGCATGGGCATGTGTACGGAAAAAAATCAAACTTTGACTTGTTTGCGAATTGATCAAATTGTGCAGATGGTTTGTGTGCACACATGGCAAAAGAATATGCCGTATGTGCACAAAAAACACTGAAAATGACTTGTTGGCACACAAGTCCCTTTTACAACGTTTTGTTTGCACAAAAAGTCACCAAGACAATGGTTTGTTTGCAAACAAATCAATTTTGATGATTTGTTTGCAAATAAGTCAAATGATGTATGACTTGTTTGTACACATGACGCATTGATGACTTGTTTGCAAACAAGTTGACTTGTTTGCAAACAAATCATATCCCGCCCGCCCGATCTGGGACAATGTAAACGAAGGTTGTTTGTACGGGGAAACCATGACCCTAAAACCGGTCCCGCCCGCCGGACGGACCGATGAATACAGGTAATTCGGGCACTCATTTTGCTGGGAACCCGAGCCGATTATTATTAGCGATTTTTTCCGCTACTATACTGGATTTTGCTGGATTTTGCTAGGTCGCCAAGCACGAGTACGGGTATGGGTTTTTGCTTACTACAAGGTACGGTACATCCCTTGTCCGCTCGGTAGGGTGTCGTCCCGTATGCGAGAGTAGACCCGGGTTCGATTCCTGGCCGATGCATTTCGGCAATATCGGCCCGGCGTGTCCCGGGTTTACCCGGTTGATGCATTACTCCTTCGGGGTTCGAATGAGACAATGGTCTACGGGCTATGCCAGACCTATGACTGCAGTTGGCGCATGGTTAAGTGCTGGGGCGGCTTCGGCCGCTGTCCCGGGGCGAACTTTACTTTACTTTTACGGGTACGGGTACAGGTACCAGATACCGACCTCGAAAATTCGTGCGCGAAGCGCCCCCTGCTGCTGCTGGCATTAGTAAGGATTATAAAGGATTATGTTGAGCGCGTGAAATATAATGCAGACGAGTGGGGCAGACCTTTCGTGGTTGATATTTTGATGGCAGTGTTTTAGACGGTGATCCCACAGTGTTGGAAGTTCCGTCACTGGCCTTCCGTTACTCTTGCAGGATGCCCCGGCAGTTCGCTTCATGACGGAGAGTCGCCTACAGGCCTTTCGCAGTCTGGATCCCGGCCGAAACGGGCGTCATTATACAGACGCTGCGGGGGTTACCCCTGGTTTCACTGGTCCAGTGCTGTCCCCGGAGCGAAAAAAAAACAAAAAACAGACGAGGTCACGAGGTACCGCATACAGCGCATGATGTTAAGCGTAATGATAATAAGCGCGGCAAACTTGTGTACACTCGCTACGATGTACGGGCGTGCGGGGAATTGTCGCTAGCGATCTATGTCGCTATAAGGCGCCCCCGACTCGAGCAGATTCAGCGTAAAATACAGAGTAGCTCTGGACGCAATTTATCAGGACACGGTCAGTTCCAGACCATCCACGACCGTATAAATGTACGACAGCAATAATACCTCAGGCGACTATCACTGCTAATAGTACTAGAAAATCAACACATCAAGCCGCCTAAAAGCGGCCCGCATCCCGCATGTGGCGGGATGGATGAGTGATGCGCACACGGTTCCGAGTCCGGGCCACGCGTGCACGTGTGTGTGTGTGGGTGATCCTCGGACGTGCTGTGCAGCTTCAGCAACGGGATGACTGCTATCACTGCTACCCTATGGGCCTGTACTCGTACTGATCTCAGGGACCGCAATTATCATCTCGATGCTGCGCGGGAGCGCGTCATATCAGTACCGGTACCGGTACGTTTACGAGTATGGAGACCACATAGCGACGACGACCGGTAATCCTTACACTGTACGATGAGTACCGTAGCAGCAAATCTGCGGCAGCCTGCCATGTAATCATTTCAAAACAGGGTGCGGTATAATGCATGCATTTATAGCGACTAGTGCCGCTACGAAATCGTGAACTATTATTCGTCCCCAGCATATTCCCCGTTTACGATTGTACGGCAGATATAGTCGGTATGTGAGAATCGTAGGGGAAATTGCAAACCACTCTGCAAATCTGACTTCCAAAAATATACACAGAATATATCCGATATCGCCTTCTGCTGCTAGCTCATGTAATCATATATATACAGAACATATACAGGCAAACCGTGCTTTTTGAAAACAGGGTGCAATCCCTTGCAATTGCAGATTTGCAGATTGCGAAAAAGGCTGCAGCCGCAATACATGGTGCAAATCGGCCTATGGGAGAGAGCAGAATAAGGTGTAGACGGTACCATTGGCGGCCCGGCGGCCCGGCGGCGGGGTATCGACGGGGTACCCATATGTGAGGCCTGCCCGCAACTCATATGCAGCGATGGGGGCAGCAATCAAAGCCCACCAAGGCACGTGGAAGGTGACAACTCGGCGGGCATACGATCCACCATACCGTCGTTTGGTCCGTACTTTACGGTGATGACTATGCATATGCGCGCCGCCGGACATGGTCCAACCGCGCCCCTCCGCCCCTTCCCCTGACCGCACCCGCTCCCCTCCTCGACCCGGCAGCCACACCACCGCTGGCGCGCATCTCCGAGTCAGCATGGGGACCGTCCGAGGCAGCTTCACACCCCCTATCGTCATAAGTCGGGTCGCACTTCACTATGACGACTCCATATGCGCGCCGCCCTCATGCATGGTCCAAGCCGCATCCCTCCGCCCCCCCCCCCCCCCCCACCCTCTTTCCCAAACCACACGCGCTCCCCTCCCCAACCCCGCAGCCACACCACGGCCGGCGCACCTCCCCGCCGAGTCACCGGCGGCACCGTCCGGGGCAGCTTCATTCACATCACCTATCTTCGCCCGCGCCCGTAGGTCCGCACCTCGCGGTGACGACTCGGGATTCGCGTCGCCCACCATGGTCGAAGCCGCACCCCTTCGCCCCCTTCCCCCACCGCCGTTCCCCTTCCGCTAACCCTCCCATCCCCAACGGACCCTATCTACAGCCACACCAAAGCCGGCACGCATTCCCGAGTCACGCACGGCATGGTCCGCAGTAGCTTCAAAGTTCACCTATCTTCGCATCATCTTTCTGCTATACTATCTACAAGACATTGCAAAATAACGTGGTACAATTCTGACTTCAGCACAACAAAGTCAAACCCAGCCATTTCACTTTTGAATTTTGTAAAGCAGTGTGCAATGGAAAATTGCAAAATGGCGTTCCTGACTTGGCCACTTGTAAACAATTGCAAAACATGGTGCGGCCGGCTTGTCAACCTTTGTGCATCAGCCGCAAATGGGGACCCCCTCCCGGCGCGGCCGCCAAGTAGTGCACGCATGACGCATCCTGGCGCGCGACTGCAGCAACGGATGATAGAGCGGGTCTTTGGTGCACCCGTCCTGTGTTGCCGTCATCCAAAGCGCGATGCTCGCGCATTTCGCCGCGGGCGAGCATCAACGGCGATATGACACATAAGGCGCGCCGTCGCGCGTGCCACATCGGCAGTGCGGCTTATAGTCGCGCCCCATCGCCGATCCGCCCCGCCAATCGCACGCGCGGTCCCTAATGGCGTGCGTAACGGACCAACCTGCCGGATCGTCGCCATGCCGTCACTTGTCATGCGTATTGGCGGCGCGTTAATTGGTCCCTCCGTCGTCGCCCCGCCAGATAGTGCGACGACGGAGTGCCGCTTACGGGCCGAGCCGCCGGCCGTCTACATCATGTTTTTCAATTCCCCTTACCCCAATTTGCACCCTGTTTTTGCGACCACACCCTGTTTATTTGCAATGTGCCACTGCTCGGCATTGCACCCTGTTTCGCCTAAGCCGGGTTTCGCCCTGTTCTGCGAATCAACACAGAATATTTTACCCTGGTTTGCAATTTTCCCTAAATTATATAATGATGCTACGAGTACCAGTACCCTCCTGTTCCTTACAGGTACGTGGTACAGTATGTATGCATGCACAACGGGTACCAGGTACCACATAATATGGTAGTAAGTATCTCAGCTTTACTACAGGCGTCATAAGTATTGAACGGGTGGGTCATAATCCGTGTGCACGCCGCACTTGACAGGTCGCTAAACCGATTGCTACCCTGTAGTGGGCATGTGTCCCCCATCTCCTCGACCCAGCCGCCAGGGATTTGATTCGGTTTTCAAGCGACCGCGACCACCGTAAACAATATGTCGTACGATCTCAGGCGCTTAAACCACGGCGCCGCAAATGAATACCAGGGCCACACCCGCCTTCCGGACGGTCAAAACAAACCATGGAATATGCCCGGATTAATTACGCATTCAGGCGATTTCATGCCAGTCCTAGCCCCGGCTCTAGTCATTTCTCTGCTTCCCCTCGAGACTGTTCCGTCAATGCCTCCAGCCGCTACCGCCCGGTGTCCGGAGGGGTCACCGAGGCCCGGACGGGCCTCGCCATCACTCCAGGTCGCCCGTAAGCAGTCAGGGGGTTGCTACGTGAGGCAGATGGAGCTTGGCCGGCGGCGATCCGGGCATGGACGGTCCAGAACCGGCCATCCACGACACGTCTCGGCCCCTGGGCGGTCAACAACCCCTACGCCGTTTGTAACAGGCACCTGCCTCACCTTCCTGACTCCGCCAGCAAGTCATGGTATGTGGCTATGGCTTTCTCCACCACCTTATGTTGGTCCTTCGCACTCCTGATTTTACGTGTGCGTTGATCCAGGCGTGGGTTTTCCGGGAGATTCTGACGGTCGTATTTGGCCGCTCTTTATGCGGCTGCGATTTTCCCCTGCCTCCCGCGCGGCCGCGGCCGCCACCTCCGCCGCCGACTCGCCCGCCACCTCCGCCGTCGCCTGAGCCGCGGCCCCCAGCTCGCCCGCGGCCGCTAGCCGCAGGTTGGCGTTTCTGTGGGCCGGCGGAGACGGCTTGGGTGGCGTCACCGTCCATACTCAGGCGTGTTTGTCTGTGTTGGGTGCGTTGACCTGGTGGATCTGGCGACAAATGGCGGCTCTGCGGGCGGCGCCGCGCCAACCATCCGCCATCACCGGCATCGCCGGGTAGCGGGGACCGAGAGCTATCCTATTCGGGTGGTTTCCGGGGTATTGCGCCGCGCGGCCAGCCGCCCCGCGTGGCCCTGCAGTCACACGGGGCATACCAGTCGGGTGTGCGGACAGCCGCACACTGAATGGGCGGGTCACCGCCCGGTATTTATATGGGGCGCCTTGGTTTAACTACAAAACATACCACAACAAGCCACATCTAACCACACCAAATCGTACTAAACAACCAGTAGCAGTGTCCTCCATACAAACCACAAGCTATACACCAGTAGCAACACTGGAACCTAGGACGCCATGGATGATATCCGACTGGTATCTCCATATATGGGCCGAGTCCGATGGATTTGGTGAGGCACTGGTGAAGAATCGTGCGATTCAGCCCATGTCTCACTTCCGCTCGATACCGTTAGATACAGCTAACCGTCGCCCCATCGGCAGAGTGACGAATCGACCCGTATTGGCCTCTATCGCTAGCATAATATGGGTATAATATTCAAAACGAGGGCCGTAGTTTAGAGGTATTTGTGAATGTTTCAGGATGCTGATCTGGCATGGATGCGCTAATGTGATTGGCTAGCGGGATTGTTACGATTACACGAATGTATGTGCCAGCATCGCGAAGCGTCTAGAAGGTGTGGGCAGACGTAGTTTCCGTGTACTGTGGCTCATACCGTCTTGCAACGACTTGTCCGCCCACCCACCAGCCCTTTAGCGCGAACCACATGCATTCCCTCCTAGCGCATCCCATCATATTCAGCAGCGGAGCATCATCTTTGACCGTTTGACGTGCATAGTTAAAAGGAAGCAGCAAAGAAGAGTAAGCGGTGAAGTTGAGTGAGAGGAAAGAGGTCGGCGAGTTGAGGTGGTGACGTGCCAACCCGTGCGGCGCGCATTTCCACCAGTGGAGTTGTGCGGTATTGCGTCGTGCTGAACGGCCAGCGTGAACACCTTTTGCCGTTGCTGAACCTCAACTGAGTGTGCGCATGTCTTTTATGGCGCGGCGTGGGCGCAACGCACGATGAAAGCAGTGGAGTGAAGGTCGAGCAGTGGAGTGAAGGAGTTGAGGTTCTGGGTCGCGGGTCGTTGCACGCGCACATCACTATTTTGCTTGATGATGCCGACGTAGACACCGTCTGGAACAAAATTAATGCTCATGTACCGGGAACAACATTCCCGTCTCGGAGAAAATATTCCGCCACCAGAGAAATAAATCATTATACAAATTGAAAGAACAATTTTCCTATACGGTACAATCCGTCTCTCCGTACCTCTTCTTTAAAAAGATAGGTAATATATCTATGGTAAGAATATGTAATCTCATACAGTGTTACTTTTTAGAATCGTTATCCTTGATGCGTGGCGGAGCATCGCTTGGTCGTTACTGGTAGCGACTATCATTTTTTCTCGTGTAAAATATTTCTCGACGTAAAATCTGTTGACGCGGACATGTGCAGCGTATCTACCAGGGTTGGGCTGCAGTATCGACTACACTGTAGGCTGCAGTAGTAACTGCATCCTGCAGCTAAGCTACTGCACTGCAGCCTACAATACTTCCCGAAAAGAGGCTGCAGTGCAGTTACCCAAAGTGCCCCAAATCTCACTAGATAACGTTTAGATGGCGCGTTTGGATAATAAGCCATTTAGGCGGTCAGAGCGCCGCGGATAGCACCGTACTCGCTCGTACCATCACACGTCGCCGCATCGGGACACATACCAGTAGACCACACACACCAACCGAACCTATCTTCACTTCAGACACGCTCACCCATGCACCAATACTTGTCATCCTCCTCCCGTCACTCTTCGTCAATTATATGGAGGGATGGAGACCAGTCAACCGCGAAGCAGAGCGCATCGGCGATGGCGGACGAGGCGATGGCGGAGGATAGAACCGCCGCCGCCGCGGGTAGCACTGCCGCCAACATCTCAGCAAGAGTGACATCGATACCACTTGGGACGCAAGCCGACGATATATCCTCATCGACGATTACGAAGACGACCCCCTCCTAGGCATGAGCCCCACTGACCCCCCCGTTGTCTATCCCCAAGAGGACAGCGGACCCGTTGAAGTGGTGGAAGAAGCACGCTTCTTCCTTCGTCCTCATCTCTGAATCAGCTAGGATTGCTTTGTGTGTGCCGGGCTCAGAGATTGAGTGCGAGCGCGTGTTCTCTCTTGCTGGTCTTATCACCATGCACTTAAGAAATAAAATGAACCTTGATAACACGGGCGTCCGCGTCTTCGTTTAGAAGAACCTGGACTTGGATGCCAAGGTCAGGGAGCTACCGGCGCCGTACTATGGGGAGGCTGCTTTCAGCGCCGTGGCGGCGGATCTACTAAAGCCATGCGGAGAGGATTGGCTGGCCAGCCAGGTCCTTGAGGGCGAGGGCGAGGGGGAGGCAAGCCGCATTCAAGGGAAGCGGCGGAGTCCATGCTAAAGCAATGTGGAACCGAGCCAGCGGATGAGGAGGCGGGGGATGAGAGGGGTTTTAATGCCATCATGCTTTTTTATGCGTGTTTCACTGTGCATGCGTTGGGACATCATCGTTGGACACACACAATGTGCACACAGTAGGCTTTTCCCCTCTACTGTAGGGAATTTAGTTGTATATTACAACTTCCACCACGATTCCTGCCCTCTGCATCCACCATGGCTGCCCCTTTGCCCTTCACTGTCCCGCCCTTCCCTGTAAGCAACAGTTTTAGTACTACTGCAGCCTGGGGTGCATCCCGGAGTACTGCAGCATGTTGACTGCAGCATGCACCGCAGCCTGCCTGCAACTTGCAGTACTACTGCAGCTTGCATTGCAGCTTGCAGTATTGCACTGCAGCCTGCAGTACTGGAAAGTGGACTGCAGCCCAACCCTGGTATCTACTTGCTGCCCGATCCCTAACCCAATCCGTCTGCAGGCCTCGTTAGTGTCATATTATCGCTACTACGCGGCTTGATTCCAGTTCACACGATCAGTACACCGATCCGTAGTCCGCACTACGCTCACACTACTATCGTACTGGTACGGATTGCACACTCCCTCGTCCCGCAGGACTCCGCCCGGCCTCGCCCGCGCGGGTCGACTGCATTGTTTTTTTCTGCCCCGGGACAGGACTGGCACCAGTGAAATCCTTGCAGCGTCTCTACGACGGCCCTTTGGGCAGCAGAAATCCAGTTACGGAAAACCCGGGGTAGGCGACTCTCCGTTATAGTAGTCATTGCCGAAGCATTCTGCAAGACTAATTGACGGCCAGTGACGGAATTTCCAATACTGTTGGATCACCGTCTAAAACACTGCCATGAAAATACCCGGCACGGACCACGAAAGGTCCGCCCTACCCGTTTGGGCGTGGGCCCATTCGAGGAATGCGAGTTGGGGCAAGCCCCAACCCGCGGAGCAAAGCATTTCGGGAGTGCGATACATGTGCAACAAAGAAGGCAATGTGAGGGAGGGCCCGACGCCATAGCTGGAAAAATTCGAGCGTCGACTGCGTTGTCAGCGTTCTCAATATGTTTCGCAAGAAACCTCGGTCGTTTTGTTGTGTGAACACGTGGCACCGCACAGCCCGCTCTACCGCGTGGGGCTCTACGGGTACGGTACCCGGGTAGCTACAAAAAACCCGCCTATCAATTTTGACGCATGCAGTACGAGCATTGAGCGACATGCCAGTACTCATGCAGGAGCATCACGGCACCAAATGGTATGATAAGGGTCATTTCATACCAGCGACCACCGGCGATTTTGGCGACGCGTCGCCGATTTTTCTGCGATATATCGCTTGATGCGACTGCGATAACTATGCTGAAAGGATTAAGGATCACATCTTACATGTAGTCGGCTGTTGACGCTTATCGTACTGGCACATCGATGGTCTCGCCCCGTACACTAATGGTACCTGTACCGACCGACGGCCACCGGCGGTGCGGCATAACACTGCACACTGTGCTGCTCGTATCGCTTTAGTGTGCCAGTTGCATGATTATACATTCATATTTGGTAGTCACGGCTCCCTCCTGACGACACCATCGCTCACAACGGTTGCTGTACAAAGGAAGCAATTGCGCAGCGTGATTAAGCAGAGAAGAGCGACGTGTAGAAACGAGCGCGCGCTGAGTACACCTGCAATGTCTAAGAGGTGAGCATCCGAGCGCGGTCTGTGCCGGGGCGTGCGGCCCGTGGTGATGGTGTTTCCCGAGGTTGCCTTCTCGTGATAACATATTTAAAACAACTTTAGTGCTGCAGGGGTCGAAACTTATTGCGTCCACCAATTGCGTCTTTGTGTCGTTCGCCTGCCTTCCCAATAATACCATCCGCGCTCGCAGCAGGATGAGGATTCGCGCGCCGCGCTTGATTGCTACTCGCCGAACTTGTGGCCGGTGACGCGGATGTGAATGTTACGCGTTGAAAGTGAAGTGAGGAAATAAAATGCCCGCACTGCACTGACGAGACGCGTGCCGCCACGCTCAGCCGCGACCCTGCGGGCGCGCTGCCATGGGAGCATTCGAAACCTTCGCAAAGCTCCCCCACGAGCCAGGTGCCCCACGACGCGTCGAAGCGCTCGTCCTTGGAAGACGGTAGCCGGAGGGCGTCGCGGTCCGAGCGGAACTCGCTGGAGGGGATTCGGAACGAGCTGCGCTCGAACCGACCCTACCTGGGTGGCGACCTCGCGAAACGCACCGCCGGGCGAGGCGTGCGGTCCGTGTCACAGACCGACCTGGGGAAGCGCAGCTCAAAGAGCCTGGAGTTCGAGCGGGGATCAGGTAATGCAAAGCAGGGTAGATACCGTTTCGCGTGAAACTGAGCGATCAGCGAGTGATGCGCGTGTTTAACCTCGCAATTGTGAGCAGCTCTCGGCGTGCCGCATCCAGCGGCAGAACTTTCTTCGGCATTGAATGAAATTCGGTGAATGTCCTCCTAAGACCCCCAACCGTAAATATGAGATTCGGTGTGACGGTATGATAGGTGCGAGCGGCACGCAGCTTCCATACCTACCAGCTGCAGGCAGAAGCACCTCGCGGGCCTCCATGTATGAGCAGGTCAACTTGAACGCGGTCGCAAGCAAGCACGCTATGGAGGAGCAGCTCCTTGGGTCACGCACCAGCCTGGAGCAAGCCATCGACTCATTTGTCGGCAGCGAGCAGCCACGTGAGGCCTTCTCTGGAATCTCTACACGATATAAATCCCCCAGGAACTCAGACACGGTGAGTGGCTCAAACGTTTCTTCCATTGCTAGCCACTGAGCAGTGATTCCCTCGTACTGGATGTAAAGCATGCTCACCGATGGTGTGTTGCATTGTGCATGACACAATCGGCTGACCCCATGGGCACTGCAAGCCATTGCCACAGGGATTGAAGGGCTTGCGGTACCAGCGCTCTCACGACACATCACAAGATACGCAGCCCGAGCAGGGCAGCAGCATCGAGCCCTCGCTGAGCCTGTGGCACGCTGCCCCAACCAATGGGACCCGGCAGCACCACCTGCCCAGCCGGAGCGGCAGCCGCTCACAGGTGACCTTTGTCGGCACCAACCGTCAGCCTCTGCCCACCACACCGGCGGAAAGGCAGAGCGGCAGCGCGATCGAAAGCGCTTGGGGCAACCTGCAGGACGTTGCCTCGACCATTGCTGGCGCTATAAATCCGCACATCCATCAGCAGCAGAATCTGACGCACTCGCACCGCCGCAGCCTTCCCGACCGCATCGGGGAGCCAGGCCTGAAAGAAACCCTGTCTGTGCCGAGGTGCCCCCCCCCCCCCCCCCCCCCAGCTCAGTCCCTCCCATCCACACCTGGCCAGATATTTGATACCAAACAGGCCATCTAGGAGGTGACTCCCTCTGCCTCACACTGTGTCTTTGCACGTGACCGCGATGCAGCCGGCTGCTGGACATTTTGATGGACGACTGGATGGCATTGCACAAAAAGGTGCGCTTCCTCCGCTCCCTGCTAGTGCGGCCCTCCTTCCTGCAGTGGTCCAACCTATCCGCCCCGCCTTTTGGTTTCCTGGGCTGTGGATTCAAGGGCAGTGCCTGTATTATTAATGTGCAGAATGTTGGTGAATTTGACACTGAGCTAAATGCGGTGATGTTTTGATGGTGCAGACGAAGCTGGAGGATGAGCAGAGAACCAGTGCGTATTACGAGGTGACGGGAGAGAAGGACAGCGAGGAGCATCACACCCCACGCAAGATTAAGGACTTTGATGTAGTGCACCCCCACCCCCTATCTCCGGTTCACCCTCCTAAAGAAGCACTATTACTAGTGAACCAATCAAATGGTGGCCAGTGATGCACACCAGCTTATCGCGACCCGCGCGTTCTGTTTGCAGCCGGAGCCACCGCTGAGTCGCGAGGCGTTACTCATCATCCATCCCGAGCTTGGCGAGTCGCTGGACCTGGAGTACGTGGCGCTTCGCCTGGCCACCTTCGAAAGCGCCTTCAAGTCGCTGTACGACAAGGTCGGCGCCTTTGCGGGACCCCGGGACCTGGTCAGACTGCGGGGAGAATCTCGCAACATCACGGGAGCCTGGGACGTGGGATCTGACGAGCCGTGGCTGCGCTGTGATCGGCAGGCGGAGGGCGCGGTGCCGTGGCAGGCGCTGCAATTCTGTCGGTACCTCTTCCATCAGGTGTCCCTGCTGGTGGGCCGTGCAGTCGAGGAGATCGACACTCTTCAGACGAACTCCACTGAAGCAATGAGAGCTACCGCCCAGCAGGTGCGCCCTGTAAGCGTCAAGCCCACCGTCATTAGCGGCGTCCACGCCCTTTACACGCTCGCTGTCGTGGCACAGCTGCTGCTGAAATCCGCCCTCCCATGCCATGCTTCGGAAATCAGCTAAGGTTGTCGGAGTCGGACACCAAACGAGAGATCGAGGAACTGAGGGTAAGGCGCAACTTCTTATCGTATCGTCTCAGCTTTTCAATTTTCATTTCATTTTCGTTTCTCGGCCATCGGTGCTGTCTTTAACACGTGTCGGCCTGAGACTGCCAGCGAGCAACAGAACACGCCGGCTGAGCTGCTATGGCGACAGCTATTCCAAGCACTGCTGTGACAATCTGAGCGTAAGCTATTATCGATTTCGGCTCAATACATGACCGCCGTCGGATATGTATAGGTCCTGGTCAACGAGCTCAACATCAAGACCAAGGCGCAGGAGGCGGAGCTGGCGGAGCGAGCGGCCACGATCGCCGACTTGAAGCGCGATCTCAGCGCGCATGATGCCATGCGGCGTGCCACATTCGGTCGGGCGGATGCCAAGCATGAGACGGACCTTCAGGCGGTCATCGACACGCTGCACGATCGTCTCGGCAGAGTCCAGGTGACGGCCGATATAAAATGCGCGGCATTGCCCAGTGCCTGCTGGCTACCTTCTGCCGACATCGAGCATCGACCATACCTTCCGTGTACGCGTTGTTGTCGACTAATCATATATTCATGTCGAAGGCGTGAAGCGTCTCTCGACGAGAATCCGCGAGTGTCAGTATTACCGGTAACTCGTTCTAGTCGCCAGTACTCGCTCAGAGTTTGCACAGAGAATGCAAAGCTCATGTAAACAATTATACGATATTATTAGTGGATGAAGCTCGATCAGTATCATTGCAGTAAATACAGATATTAACGCTCCTATAACCTAGCCCGTAAAACCAATCGTACGAGCAAACAGTTTCACATAATGCTAACGCTGCTTTACTATATATCAAAATGAAGGAATTTGCGGACGGAGAATTTCACGCGGACAGAGAACTTTACGCTGCGCGTCGTGGGCAGGGACACTGACCCCCTCGCCCCCTCCCCCCCCCCCCCCCCCCCCCCCGGCCGCCAATACCGCAGACAAGCCTGAAAGACTGCGAGGGCAAGTGTGGCGCGCTGGAAGCCAAGCTGGCGGCGTCCATGCGGGAGGAGACCCACCTCAGGCTGGACCTCGGCCGAAAGCGCGACCAGCTTCGCCTCGTGCAGGATGTGCTACCGGGCAACAGCCACGATGCGGCGACGCGGCTGCATCGCTTCGCGGATATCCTCAGTCGGGCGCAGGTGTGGAAAATGCGCCGAGCTCCGACCCTTAAGCAGGAGTACCACTATACACTTGGGCACGGCCGTACGGTGGTCCCCAAAAATGAATTGTCGAGTCGAGTCCGATATCCAGTCTAAGGCTGAGAAATACTGTTATGGTGCAATGTGGTACATATTTAGAAACACTGTACTTTGTTTATGCTTATAAGGGATGGGGTCAAAACAATAACGTAAGTACTATAGTAATAACGTAGTACTATGTATCAAACCCAAAGCTTGGTTACTACGCGAGCGAGTGTACATGGCGAGTCGATCGCTGACCTGGTTTTGCGCTCCGCGGTCGGCAGATGGATCTGCTGAAGCAGGCCGTCAACGTGGGCAGCGACCCGCGCGAGCTGTATGCGCTGATGACGGAGCGCACGGTTGCGGGGGTCGACTTCCATCCCGTTTGCGGCCTGGTCGGCTCGCTGCGCGCCACGTTCGATGACATCCGCGTGCGCTCGGAGAAGGGCATCCCGCTACATGCAGCTGCTGACACGGTGAGGCAGCCCTTCCCGTTGCGTCTGACGCGCAGAAATGCAATCATCACGGCGTACGTATATCTATAAATAAATAAATACATACATACATTACATACATGTTTACCTTGGTGTATCGCTTATATAAAATATATACATACACATATAACATGTACATGTTCTCTTGTCAGAGGCGGCACATATCTTCCAATATCTTGTTAATGTACGTTCTAGCTTGCTTAACCATTCCTTCTGTGGTCATGTTCGTATACCCAATGTGTACATACTCTATGCATTGATGATTTGACCTACTCATGTGGAGTCGACCCATGCTCTCTCTCCTCATAGTGTGCTTATTGACCATGCGCCCAACGGCTGCCAGATGACATGCAAGCTCGATGACCAGCCCCTAACAAAGGCGTACGTGACCTCGCTTCTCAAGAAGAATGATGCCAAGAGTGAGCACCCTGCCCCCCCCCCCCCCCCCACCCGCCTCTCCCAACCAAACAAATTATGTTTCCGCCTCTGTTCAATGCTTGCTGGCTGAGTCTGCCCTGATGCCCCGCTGCAACCAGAGCTCAAGTCCAGGCTGGGCGCCACCCTCGCACAGCAGCTCTCCCTAGCGGTATGCCCCACGCATTCCCCAACCGATGCAAGGCTGTGCTGCTCGCATGCCATTGCCTGGTCATTGTGGTTGATCTGATAGCTCATCCATCCCCTGACATGCCGCTCCTACTGCCCTTGCGCAGTATCACCGGGGCATGGACCCCACGGAGATGTGCCTCCTCCTGGATGGGCGCATGTCCAGCCAGGGACTCTGCATGGTGACCTACCGCGGGCTGATGGGCGCGCTCACGGAGCACGAGGAGTTCAAGCCCGACGGGCCCCTAGCCACCGCACTCGCCAATGCCGTCGAGTGCTGCTCCGTCGTAACCATGTCACGGCTTAAGGTACGACAATCGAGAACCAGCCTGCCGCGTTTGCTTAGAATATGGACAGGTTGGACATAATCATGTTTGCAGTGTTCTCCTTACTGCACCCCCTACTGGTGACGACGCTGGAAAAAACGACTTCTGCAATCGAGAATAAACGCTGTCTGTTCGAGTCAATTATATAGAAATCAATGTATACATCATATAGAGGAACTAAGGTGTTTTCCCCTTTGGGTAGTGTGAAACCCCAATTCGAGGCTTGCCGCCTTGCCCGTAGCGGTAAACTGGGTATGCGCGTCGCCAAAATAATAAGTTATGTTGCGCCATTGAGTTTGAGATTCCATGGTATGTTTGCAGTGAATTCTCACATGTTTCCAGATAAATGTTTCTTCTTCTCGTGTGGGAGGGAAAGCAGTAACATATGTAGCACAAAGCTCGTGAATGATGACAAGTTACAGGTATTTATGATAGATACGTCTCCACCTCCTAGTACACCATCCATAGCCATGAATACAGCCGCGCGTGTCCCTTCACGTCAAGGTGTTCATGGCAGCACACAACGCTTCTCCGCCGCTTGACGTGTCACGATCTCACCCCCAATGAACATCACCTCGTCTCCAGAGCGAGAAGGTAAAGCTTGAGCAGGAGCTCGCAACTGCCACGGAGCGGGTGGTGGAGCTCGAGCAAGCCGTCCGCTTGCGCGACTTCAAGTTTGGCAAGGTCGTAGGCTTCACGCCTGCAGCAGGCGTGCATCCCAAGGACGAGCCAGCGGGCATCATCTGGTCAGTGACTCACCCTCAGCCCCTTTCTCCACACCGCCGTTGCAGTTACGTTTGTTGTGCAGCCGTTACTGCCTTCTTATCGCACGCATAGTTCGATACATGCAAACCATCAGTTCCCACAAGATGTAAATTCTGAACAGCATTGCCATAGGAGGCATGATGAATGCATGTAGTCAGGGCTGCAACCCGGTGTATAGTGTGTGTGTGTATGGTATATATATATATATATGTATATATATGTGTGTGTGTTTGTGTGCATATGTTTCTTCTTTATATGTATATCTATTATTGTTTATACATACCCTCACCCTACCGCCACCCTACCTATGATAAGCAAGTTATAGCACGGATCATGGGCCTGCATCCCTACAGCCCTAAGCATAGACAAAACATGAGCGCATCCGGCTTCGGATCTGAACCCGCTCACCCTCCTACCCGCATGGAGTGCAAAAAATACACCGCTTAACATCATATGTGATGTACCCTGCTGGTAATCCATGGATTATATTTCGGGTTGCCTCCTCAATAGGCAGTGTTTTTTGCCGCTCCCGATGGGGATAAATATGCGCATATAGGCATTGTACGAATACTTGTACGTTACTAATGGTGTGATGACGAGGCCGCGCGGGCGGCGGCATGCTTGGCGCCCCGCATGGAGTCAAGCGCCCTGACAGCCAACTGAGCTGCGTCTGGACAATTGCGCGCTTGCGCACAGGTCCGAAGTGAGCAAGCTGGACGAATTTCTGTCGCGCGATTACACGGACAGCTTCCAAGGCCTGGGACTTGGGCCGGATGTTCCTAAGTTTATGCGGGCCGAGGGCGAGGTAAGGACGTGTTACATCGCCTTGCTGCCCACGTCCCTTGCCATTTACCCGGGTACTCCTGGTTGTTGATGCACCTAGAGTAATACAAATGCATGCTGGAAATCAACTTGTTATTTAGGTTATACTAACAAGTGGTTTGCAACACTGTTATTTGGATACTGACTATCCTAGCATGTCACTAATTATCTTACATGGAGTCTTAGTCCGCACTAGTACTATGATGCCGTGTGCGCAACTTCTCGGGCGGACACACAGCCTCCAAAGGCGTCCAACTGTCATTCCGAATATAATTCCATGTATATTTGCACATATTCAGAATATTTCGATCACATTTGATTAGAACCAGTAGGGTCAGACCTTCAAGATGTACTCGTATCCGTACGGCCGTTGATCGTACAGTAGTGTATACACTGCGCAATCTCCCACCGGTGCCGACGCACCAGTAAGAACCTTTATAACAAGCCTCAAATGTAGCGCTTGCATGCAGCCTATGAATACATTCACTACAGTTCCGTCATAGTTTCGTCTATTTTTGGCCTTTGGCGGTATCATAGCAGGTTCTTGGCACTGTTCTTATAACCGCGCCGCGGCACCCGTACTACACATAGTCTGCGAGTAGTGTGTCATGGGGAAGTGGGGAACCAGTACATACCGCCCATGTATGCTGCATTATGGGCTGCTTAACCTTAAATGAGAACTTTGTATCTCAAGCAGAAGAACCCGCAGAATCGTCGGTCGGAATCCTCCTCAATTGTGGATCTCTGAGTGTCTGAGCCGCTGTCAACTTACCCCTGCCGGGACAGATCGAGAAGGAAGATTTGCCAAAGAAGGTTACTGAGGAGCTGATCGCCGATATATGGCACTCCAAGGAGGCCGACAACTACTTGAACAGGCGGCACCACCAGAGCATGGCGGACTACCTTGAGTCGTTCCTGCAGACGCGCTTCGGCGAGGACGACGCCGCGAAGATGGGGTACAACCTAGTGTACAGCTGCCACAAGTACAAGTACGATCCGGACTGCGACCTCTTCCTGCAGGTGCTGGACTGCCGCGTGAGCCAGGACCTCTACTCGGAGATTGAGAACATGTGCCACATGCTCACCAAGTTCATGCGTATCCTGGACTACGATATCAACCCCAAGCACCCCAGTGGGCTCCTCAGCGTCACCGAGGTGCGCCCCACATCCCACAACAAAAGCCTGCCGGAGCTAGTCGGAGGGGGTTCCGGTTTTGCGCATTTCTTGCTCGTATTATTCATAGCTTAATGCAGATCTGTGGTGTTTTTCACTACCGATAACAAATTTGACCAATGAAATATCAAAGTGCGATTTTTTTGGATAAAGCGGGCCATATTTCCTATGATGTGAAGCACCACAATATAAAATTAATTAATCAACATAGTGCAGTACACCTGCTGTCCATTTAACGGACCGCAAAATATATCCAAGGACTACAATGAGAAACTCCCTTGGTTTCTTTGACATGGCTCTTCCTCTGCCGTATTGGTGACTCTCAAACTGTGTGTTTTGTCGCATATGTTGCACTGACAAACATCCGCACGACCCCCCCCCCCCCCCCACACGCACACAAATAGATCAAGGCGGTGCTGCAGTGCTTCTTTGCCAACAAGTCCAACGGCTGCATCGATGCGATGGTGGCGGCGCTACAGCGCGATGCCACTGAGCGCAGCATGACGCACGAGGAGGTTGGCTACCTTGGCCTCTTTGAGGACGACGACGACGCCAACCAGGTGAGGCGGCGTAACTCTTTTGTGCAGCGTACAGATCAATAGTCCTACATGGTCAACTTTCAATTTTCAAATGTAGTGGTATCATCGAATCCATTGTACTCATGTACTCGTATGCCATGATTTAATGGGCATTAGTTGGGTGTAGCAACCACCTCTCCTGAAAAGAAGAAATTACAGGTCTCGCGCATAATATGTGTGCATATCCCCATTGCGCTCTTTGACCCCGGTCGCGCTGCAAATATACGTCGATTTGACCTCGCCCTCCACCTCCCAACGTGGTTGCACCACTTCAGGGACACTTCGCCACGCTGCTCAAGAAGCAGCACCTCTGCACACGCCACAAGTTTCTGCATGATCTCCAGGTTGGTGGCCGCACCTGCCAGACATAGGGCTCCGTTGCCAGGTTTATGTTGTCGGACCCAGCATGCCAGATTTTCTTGATGCATCGTTTTCCCGTGTTTCCTGTATGTATTCAGGTCTGGGTTTAGGATTTCAGTTTATGGCGCTTGCGTGTGGGGGCAGCCAAGGCAGCTGGGGGCTAACCCGCCATGGTGCTCGCCGCGGCGCCGCTGACCGCAGGAGGGTCTTCTCCAGATTTCCAAGGAGGAGGATGTGCAGCAGCTGGGCTCGCGGCATGTTGAGCAGGCGGTGCGCGGGGTGGAGGGGGAGAAGGTGCGCCGGCGAGCCTCTGCCATCGCTGCTGCTGCTATCTACTTTGCGGCACGGCATCAACCCGCCCCCCCAATTGTCGTAATGTTGGTTCCGAATTGAGCAGAGGAAACCGAGGAAACCCTAAACAATATCTTCAAATATTTTCACAATATACTGTAACCATTTAGCCCAACCATTTAACCCAACCATTTAACCAACCATTTAACCCAACCCAACCATTTAACCCAACCATTTAGCGGGTCGCATCAGCCACGAGGTGCGTTCCGCCTTATGTTTTGTGGACATGCATATTACTCCCTATCAAAGCCTACAAACATACCTGGTAGCTCACATATTCATTCGCGGATATCGGCCAAACCCTAGTCTGATTTGACCGGCGCTCGCCATGCATTAAGTGATCTGCCCCTATGTGCGTTGCAGCTGAGCCGCGACGCGATGGACAGCATGCTGGAGCTGGCGCTAGGCACGGCATGGAGGTCCGGTGTGACGGAGACAGTGATGGCCATCATGAAGGGGCTGCGCCGTGGGCACCGGCACACACACGTCCATTTGACAGACGCCCAGGTGCTGAGCATGGTCAACGCCATCCGCGAGTGTCTGCAGCTCCCCAAGCAGGTGAGCCACCGGCTGAACACGTTGACAGAGTAGTACACCGAAATCCGTCCAAGGCCGTGCCAATAATTTCCATACATTTCGGAGTAGAATTACGGCTATATATGCTGCGATAGTTTTACATTTACTGTGCTGATATGACAATCCACCTATTTTGGTTCGCGGTCGATTAACTGAACTTTTCGCGGCATCCAGTCGGAAGAGACTCGTTTTTTCGTGTTGTATTCTGATATATTTCAAAATAAATTGATGTAGCTTGGGCACCTGTACTAGTAGTAATCGGTAATATACGGGTACTTGAACTCCGCCGTATCGTAATATCGCAGCCGTGGGGCAGCATAACAAATATCGCGAATAAGTTACGGAATACTGCAATTGGGAACTTGATTTGCGTGGTTTTACATGCCGGGTGTTTAAAACTTTTATGGGGGAAATTATAAAATAATTCGCAAGCGATCTATCCGACGTGGGATATGATATCATGCATATATTAGTAGCGTCATTTTCAACATTTTATTACCCAATTACCCAACATTTAATAACCCATTTAAACTCGTTTCCGGACTAATACATCAAATATGGCACTTTTCGATGCGCAATATTGGCCGACTTTCTAGCATGCCGCACTCCCCCCCCCCCCCCCGGCCCCAAATATAGTGAAATAAAATGATGACGTACGTACAAACATCATTTTGGGGAGAAGTGTAAATCGAATGATGACACTTGATGAAATAGTATTGATGTGTACATAATCATGTGTCGTCCTTTCTAGCATATGTAATCATGACATATATATACGAGCTATAGCGACTAAAATCTTTACCCCAGACCCACCAATACCCCTCGGACATACAGCCTTCGGTATTCGCCCTCGAGGATCTGCTTCGGATTGCTAGACCCCCTTCCCATTGGCCCAGGCGCCAACAGGTTGCTGCTCTGGATGCGGTGCGAATGGCTGTACTGAGCGGCTTTATGGTGTGCAGACCGACAAGCGCACACGGGACACCATTGTCAAGGTCGCCGCGGAGGAGAGGCCGGTGAAGGAGAGCGACAAGCTGTCGGCGCTGCTTTTGCGCCGTCACGCGCGCTCCGCTCTGAGGATGTCGCTGATCGAGGATATGTCCGAGATGACGGTTCAAACAAGCTCCAAGAGCGAGGCCAGCTCCGGCAAGCTGCGCGTGGCCCGCTCGCAGCGCAGCTCCACAAGCGCGGTACTCGACCCCAAGGCACTCCATGGCAGCAAGTCCGGGAAGCTGGCCAGGGCGCGCACCGAGTCGAGTGCCGCTATCACTGCCGCCATGTTGGCGGCCTGATCCCCGTTCATTGGCCTGCATCGACAGTCGGCATATCTCATTCTTGGGCATCCGCTATGCCTTGCACTGGCACCGAGCCGCCACAAGCGCTCGTCCCCCCTAATTATCCCCTAATCGAAGCTCCAAGGAAGACTCTTCTAAGACCGCGATGCTATCATGTTGATGTGAGATAGCGAGTGTACGTCAAGCCTGCGCAGTCACCGGGGAGAGCACATTCCTCTGGAAACTCCCCTTTGCCTAGACCACCCCTTACCCCCACGTGCTACTCCTCCGACACATGTTGTACGAGTAGCTGTGATTTTTAATACGCATCCTTCCCATGCTATGGTTGCGCGAGTCTCCTGATGGCAGTGCGTTCCAAGACACTTGTCGCCCGGCAACCTGTAAACCCATACTACCGGCGCTGCTGATAGTCTGACTACGGGGATGCATTCAGTCCCCATATCCACAACCGGCATTACATAGCAGCGGCATGCACACTCTATAGCGCTCACCACACCGCTCTTTTCAACATGAATTTGTTTATTTACTGGCATCACAAAATTCTGTTCTCATTTGTGATAGCATTTTTTCGCGGCTGACGGCAGCATCGGCCGGACTGGCCTGCCAAAGTCACTGGTCAGGGCGACCAGCGCCATCCGCATGTCCATCTTCTTCATCTTGGGCCGCATATGTCATGACAGCAACGCCCAAAACACGGGACATCCCCATCGCTGATTACCACAACCCCGCCACATATAACAAATACTTACTCCCGTGAAGGAGGGCATCGCAGCCCCCACTAGTCCTACCAGCCGGCAACCTAATGAGCAACACTTCGCTATTCCGGTCAGCTCCCTTCCCCCATCTCACATTAGTAGATGTAGGCATGACGCCCTTGGCTGCCGAAGCCTGCCTGCTGAGCTCTGAATGGGACAGGCCTAACTTAGGTAAGGGCGGCAGGGGGGCGCTTCTGTCCTAGCTACAACCGCTGGAGGGAGGAGGGGCTTGGACACAGAAGATGGGCCGGTAGCTTGATCTGTAATTACATCTAGTGTTCCCTACCATGGATAGAGATAGCATGCCCTAAGAACAACTCAGACTGAGCCAGTGGACGCAGCAGACCAGCAGTTGTAATCAATTTCAATTTCACTTTCAATTCAACTGGACGGCGGAGAGCCCCCCCCCCCCCCCCCCCCCCTTGCTACCTTCCTGATTACACATACTGAATACATTCTCAGAAGTATTTAAGTCGTGTATGTGTGAGTCATATATGTATATACATAAATTATGTTTAGTGCAGGACTGTACTGGGCTTGCAGCGACGACGAGGGTCCAACGAGCGCAAGAATAATGGAGCGCGACCAGGCGTCTCGGCGCCAGAATGGGAGCCATGGCTCCCCTAGCGGGCTGGTGGGAGTGCGCCGAGGTGCGAAATGAGGTTTCTGCCGTGCGTCCGCGTACCAGTCTTGCGCGGGGGAGCCAATCTCGGGCTCGTCCCTCGTTGCGGGCGCGCTCGCAACGACTTGTCCCGGAACGACAGCTCAAACAATAATGGTACAGGATACAGATACAGGGTACTGGTGCGGTTTCCTGTACCGGTACCTGCAGAGCGTGTGGGGAGCGTGGGCTGGGAGCCTGGACACGCTCGTACATCCCGGCTGCACAGCGTGTCTGGTGCCCAGCACGCCCCCACCCCCACTTATCGGTACGTTATTAATGATACATGTAGCGACCTACGTACGTTCTCGTTTTGTTTTCGGGCGAGGGAATGAAAGTGTTTCGAAAATCCATACGAGGATTTGACACGCCCACGTGGCTCGCAACCCGTACCGTTGTCTACTTCGATTTATGTAATACGGCGGGTTAGGTTTGCTCTAGGAAACTTGGGGGCGTTCAAGGGGAAATATCATAAATAATAGCATAATAATAAATAATGATGATGGTGATGATTTTGCATTTCCATATAGATGAGTATTTCCTAATTTCCTTAGTATTAACCGTACGGGTACCGGTACCTATACCTGTAGTGCGCGGAATAATTTGCCCTCGTGGCAGCACATTCACCCCGCGACCGCGCTCAAACTGGCGGCACGTCATCGCCGAGCAGCAGGGACCGTCCCTTTCGCTCGAACCGCCAGGAGGGCAGGCGGGCAGCCCGAGGAGACCGCAGCACGCAAGCTCGGTCGACATCAGCAGTCCTCCTGCCCTGTGGAAGCAAAGATCGTCAATAATAACCACCGGACCCTCCGATTGTACGGACATATCCACTCTTTCCACATCACCAATCTCCGTTTGCCTTTCCCCCCTCGCCGCCACCTATCTGTTGCCACGCCGCGTTTGCTATTCCGACATAAAATCGTCACTATGTTCACCACCGCCGCCCGCCCCTCCGGCGCCGCTCTGCCCCGCACCGCGACCTCGGGCCTGACTCAGTCCCGCGCCGCGATCGGGAGCGTCCGCTATCAGTCTCTTCTCGTCGTCCGTGCCACGAGCGAGACTGAGGCTAAAACGCCTACCCCTCCTCCGCCCGCCCCCAAATGTGAGCCCGTTGCGCTGACGATCATCCGCAATTCTGTCGGAAACCTAATATCTGTAACTGTTTTGGCTTCGACCAGTCTCTCAATTGGTACTGACATCCCCTCCCCCTTATTGCCTGCGGGTGATATCTTCGCAGTCTGCTATGGTTTGCCCGGGAGCAGCGCGCCGATGGGCGAGTTCGACCCGCTAGGTTTCCTGCAGGGCAAGGACGAGATGACTGTGCGCCGGTACCGTGAGGCAGAGGTACGGCCCGGGGGCGACTAAAGAATTAACAACAGTGTCGGCCCGCCTTGTCGACTCACCGATTTGCGCCAGTACGTTCAGTTCAGAAGTTGGGAGCCCGCCACGCCGGGTCACGGGGTGTCACCCCTCGCCATGTCCTGCTGCTAACGTGCGGTTCTCGCGTTACCCGCAGGTCACTCACGGCCGCGTGTCAATGCTCGCGTCGCTGGGCTTCCTGGTCGGCGAGAACTTCAACCCGCTTTTCGACTCCAAGATCACCGGTAGGTTGCCCAACACCGAGACCGCCTGCCTACCTGGATCGAATCGGCATCCCGTGTGCTATGTTAACCCGACAGCATCGCTCCCGAAAAGCGTCGTAGTGGCACGGCCCGATCTCGAGATATTAGTCGATGACGACATTCTCTATGTGGTTGGGGGGTGTCGGTGGCGCTGCGGGCGCGGTTTCGAGAAAACATAGTATTCCGATGTCCGGACCTATTCTGAACTCAGACCTCTACATGCTCCGCTCCCCATTAGGCCCGGCAATCAACCACTTCCAGCAGGTGCCCGGCATCTTTTGGACTTCCATCGTTTTCTCCATCGCGATGGCAGAGGGCTGGCGTCTGACGTATGGGTGGTCCAACCCCATCGGCGAGAACAAGGCCAACGACGCCTCGGAGGTGCAGAGCGACCTGTTCAGCTTCAAGGCTGGCTACTACCCCGGCGACATCGGCTTCGACCCCCTGGGCCTCAAGCCCAAGGAGAAGGCCGCCTTCGACGCCATGCAGACCAAGGAGCTGAACAACGGCCGGCTGGCTATGATCGGTATCGCGGGCCTCGTGGGGCAGGAGCTGGCCACCGGCACCAAGGCTTTCTGAGCAGGCAACACAAGCAGCCGCGGAGACGTTATAGTCATGCGTAATCATGTCGCGGGGGCATGCACTAGGTAGCTAGATAGCTAGCGGGCCTCTGGGACCGGTCGAATCGCCCAGATACCTCTGTAATTACGGCGAACGAGGTCAAAAGCTGTGCCACGACAACCGCAAAGCGCAATAGTCACAAACCGACATGGCATTTCAGTGTAAAGAAAACGCTCTCGCCTGCACGGATATGTTTCGTGCATGCACTGCCGGAAACCTCCCATTGCTGGTGGAAGATCAATCTTAATTGGTGGCAGTACTCATGACGAAATATATATGTTACCATTAAGTGCGACTCACAGTCCGCTCATGAACTGATCTGCAATAGTGGGGAAAGTCGATGCAGTCGAGCAAAGTACCTAGTTGCGCTATTCATGCGAAGTCTGAGTGAGCAACAGTACGCAAGCGGCTAAAACGGCCTCAACAAGCGGCTCCTTTGCTCTCACAAAAAATCCTGCGATGTGGCAGCTGAGGTTAGTGCCATAATTGGGGCTACCCGTGGTGTCGCACACACCACTGCCGCTCCGCGCGATACGACCATTCGCGCCTTATTGTGCTAGGAGCGGAGGTGGACGGGCGCAGGGGCGCACTACCGGGCTAGCCCCGCCCGCGATACTGGTACGAGGTACTAGGCCGGGTCCCGGCGCGGAGCATGCGTGTCAGATCCTATATACACCGTCCCGATAGGTATTACTTAGATTCCACGAGGTTGCCAATGATTCCTGCACCTCCATATGCTAATCGCTGAACGCCAAATCACCGCAGCGTAGGCTGACGGCTAGCCTCCACCTGCGCCCTTCTCCTCGGTGCGGAAAGGCATTCACAGAATTTACCCCAGAACGAGGATGTTACCTACGAAGAGAGTAATGTATGCTTAGCAATATGTGGTGAGGCCATGACCGCAGACAATCGAGTGGGATTGCCCCAGTTGCTGCGGTCACGGGAGCAGTGATCATCCGCTGCCAAACCCGCGCCCTAACTTCAAACAACTCAGCGTGCTGAAGGTAGTGCATGTGGGGCATTCACTGCGCCCGCGTCCATGCCTCCGTGTTTGTCCAATGGCCACTTGTAACTGGTTGTGTCCCTCGCTGTCTCCTCAGCATTGCGGTACCGGGTAGGCAACCCCGTTTCTGCGCGCCGCCTCCTGTACCAACGGCGATGATCGCACTGGCAACAAGTAAAGGACACGCATACACACTTCTGACACAGCTATTGCTGTTGACCCCCCCCCCCCCCCCCCCCCACCCCTGCCAACCTCCCCCCCCCCCCCCCCCCCCCCAAAAAAAGAAGAAAAAAAGAAAAAAAAGCGGGGAAACTGTATTCAGTCACCATTCGACACAAATAATGCAATACTAACGCCCCATTATAGCCACGACGCAACGTGGCGAACCAATTCATCATTCACGCTCCCCCGCGATCCCAATTGAATGGTACGGCATGTCCGGCGTGCTACGCAGTCTTTGGTGGGCTCGGGGCGGGAGCCCTTGCCCCCTCCAACGGCGCGTGTCATGCGCCGTTATGCAAATCAAAAATTAAAAGTAGCCAGATGGCGCTACATAAACACCACCGCGTTGTCGCGCTCCTGCTGCTCCAGCCGCGCGTTGAGCAGCGCGTCCACGTGCGCGCGCACCCCGGCGGGCGTGTTGCTGTTCTCCAGCCGCAGCAAGACCAGCCCCTTGTTGTGCTCCACCGCGTCCTTCATCGCGAGGCCGCCCTCGCTGCGGAAGTCGTTCTGGTCCAGGAAGACCGCCGCCAGGCTCTCGCTCAGCGCGATGCCCGCGGCCAGCGTCACCGCGCCCTCCGCGCCGATGCCGTTGCCGGACGCCGACAGCTCCACCAGCGACGAGTTCACCTTGAGCATCGCCCCGAACGCGGCCGCGCCCACGTCGCCCATGCCGTTCCACCCAATGTGCAGCACCTGCACGCTGACGTTGCCGCTCAGGCCGTCCGCCACCGCCTTGCACCCCTTTCCCCGCAGCCGGTTCCACGACACGTTGATCTCCTTCAGCGCCACGTTTTGCTGCGCCGCCGTCGCCGGCGAGGGAGGGGGAGGTCAGCCCAGGCGCAGGCGGGCACTGTTTAGGAGCGCAGTCATCATTAAACTCTTTTAATGCTGTTGGGGTGAACATCAGTCACAACCCTTGTAGGTCTGGGTCTCAAGTTGAATGGATGCTGGATCACAGAATTCATTGTAATGTAGATATTGGGGAGTTGTTCTAAGAATATAATGAGTTGTTGCAAGTTGTTGTAAGAATACAATATAAGATATGATCAGAAACCATTCATAGATAGGGTCTAAAACCATTTCCAGATCCTGCAGAGACGGCAAAATCAATTTATCAGAAGAGTATATTGACAGTTCGCAATCGATTAATCAGAAAACGGAAAAATTATATATGGACTACAAACCAGAAACACCCTCAGTAAGGGATCAAATATCAGAGTGTTCTAAAACTGAATGCTTTTCACCCCCTGGCAGAGGAAAGTATTAAAACGGAGAAATACGTAAGAGTACAGCACAAATACATATCGAATATTCCGACGTGAAGGTGCAAAATGATTCCTTATTTTTGGGCCCCGCGAATCGTATTCAATTGGAACGTCAATATATCATTAAATAATGCGGGTGCTGCCCTTCAGCAACCCCCAGGTTTCCAGGCTGCGCGCGTTTAACCATACCATACCATACCATAACAAGCGAACATTCATTCCTACTGTATCGGTAATTCGTTCCCTGTCGCTTTTTATTACCGATTGTAGGCTCAACCGGTTCTCGGTTCAGTCCGGGGGGCGCATGAAGGCGCGTGCGTACCTGCGCCATCGCCCCCAGCGCCACGCCCGCGCGCTCGCCCAGCATGTTCTCGCTGAGGTCCAGCTCCTGCATGACGGTGTTGTTGGACAGCTCCTGACAAAGCGCCACCGCGTCGCGGTCCAGCAGCTTGTTCTTCGCCAGGCTCAGCGAGATGAGCTCACTCGCCTGCGCGGGGGGCAGAGGTGGGGACAGAGTCCAACCTGGCGAACTTGAGGGCAAGAAGGGTGCAGATGGTGGGTGGCTGGGGGGAAGGGAGGGGGGGGGGGGGGGGGGGGGGACACCTTTGGCTGCAGCAGCTGCGCGATGGCCTGGCAGCCCTCGTGGCCGACCTGGTTGCCGGAGAGGTCGAGCTCCGTGATGCAGCTGTTGCCCTTGATGGCCTCCACCAGCTTCAGAGCGGCGTCCGCCTTGAGGTGGTTGTCGCCCAGCCGCAGCGTCGTCACCGTGCGGTTGATCTGCTCCCGTTGACGGATCATGCGTCAGAATCCCCCCCCCCCCCCCCCCCTCCCCCCCCCCCAACACACACACACACACACGCTTTCGCTCAAGCAGGCAATGTGGGGCATGGCTGGGCTTGGCTGGGCTGGGCTGGCGGCACCTTCAGCGCGGCCGCCAGGGCGCACAGGCCGCGGTAGCCCATGCCATAGTGCGTCAGGTGGATTCCCTCCAGCTCCAAGTACTTCAGCGCCTGCGCAGCCAGCCAGCGCCGCCATCACCTTGGGCACCCGAGCCCGCAACCCCTAACCTAACCCCCTGACTCAACGCGACAACTGGCACGGCTCTAGACAATGTCCACGAGCTTCCGGGGGTTTCGCTCAATGAGCCCATACCTTAAAATAAAGTGGGTTCGACAATGCATTATTGCACACCTCATGTAGACGTACGGATAGCGTATTCGTGTTTGTCAGTGTTGAACATATACTGAGACATGTACTACTCTTAGGACGTGGCTGGCTTCTTCAATATGTATATAAGTAAGAACTCAACTTGGCTGCAGTAGCACACAATTTCACGGGCGAGGGGTGCATGGGGGGGGGGGGGGGGGGGGGGGGGGGGAGGGGGCAACCTGGGAGAGCGGAACCACCTTCAGCGCGTCGCAGGCCCTGAGGTACTCGTGCTTGCCGTACTTGTCGTCCTCCAACATCTCCTCTGCAGCCCCACGCCGCACCGCCTCAGTCGCCGACCGCCCCTCCTCCGGGCCCGTTTAGCTCGGGTTCGTCCAGTCAGCGACCAGGAGGACTGTGACATGTATGTTGATTGGATGGAGGGAAGTAGGGGGTGCTGGCGCACCCTCGGAGCTGTCGTCGTAAAAGTCGTCCTCGTAAAAGTCTAGGTCCTCCGCCGGCGGCGGAGGCACGGGAGCTTTACTCTGCGCCCCGTCCGTCGCCGTCCTGCCGCTGACAGCGACCCGCGGCTTATCGTCGAACAGGACCCTCATCCTCCCCCCCCGGCACGGTCCTTGTCGCGTTACCACGCCGCCTGGCACCCCTCTGCGCCGCGACCGTTGTCAACATGCAGGCAAAGGGACCCAGCCGAGCCCGCCAGCTGGCAGCACCACTATGGTGATATGCCGCTCAGCAGCGCGCCGGCTCGGACTGCCGCTAGGAATAGGTTAGTTGGCATTGGTTGGCGTCCCCAAGCGGGACGATGCGCAGCCTCGGGCTGGCGCTCACTGTGTTGTCTATGCTTGCTGCTGGACACTGTGGGCGGACTGATCAGTACCGCAGGGAAGGTGGCTCGACGCGAACATGCGCGCGCTGTAGTGGACATGCCACCAGCGCGTAACAGCGGCATGTAAGTAAGATACAGCAGAGTTCACACAGGATATATCGAAAAACGTGGATGAATTCTGGGCTACTTGACAAAATGATGCTGACCGATGGAATAAGAATTATTTGATTATGTCATCGTGGGACGGACCGGCATAGTCGAAGTGGAGCGGCAAAGCATGTAAAACCCTGTAATTCTTATCACTGATGATGCGTCAGCAGATGAGCCCCTCGAGGCCGTCAGCGCTCCCTGCTGTCTGCGCGCGGGCGGCAACGTGTTTTTTATTTTTCATCCGGAAAGCAGTGCGCTGTGTATCAGTCCCGTCGCCGCGGCCACCTGATGTTCGTCGTCCCGTTCCTGTTCCCCGACATCGACAACCCGGGGGAGGAGTCAGGTTCCGCTTCTCGGATCCCTGCGGTCACAAGCCAGCCAGAAGCTTCCTTGCGACAGTCCTCCCGCCGGCTCCATAAATCAGACAAAACCGACGACATCAATCCGGAACCACCTCAGCCCACGCCCGCAGCCACCGCGACGATGGCTGACGAGGATGCACCCGCGAGCAAGCGCGCCAAGCAGGAGCCCGCTGGCAAGATGAATATCTCCCATGCGCTGATGAAGCCTTTGGAGGTTAGCCGCCTGGGCGATGTGGTGGACGAGCCGGTGACGGCGCTGGAGGGGATCGGCGAGGAGCGAGAGAAGGCGCTGGCGGAGTGCGGCGTAAAGACTGTCCGCGACTTTGGCACCTGGAAGCACTTCCTGTACGCTCTCTCCCTCACACTCCCCCTCCTCTGCATCCACCTCCCAGCTCCTGATCTCCCTCTTGCTCACGTATTTCCTGCCCACTCTAGTTGAGCCGCCTCGCGAAAAATGTATAAACCGTCGGTCTTGGGCGCCCCGCTGATGTGGCTGACGTGGCGTGGTTGGCGCCGGTTCGCGGGACGTTAGGACGGCCAAGGCGATCGTCGCCCTGGCGGCCACAGAGGCGGACGAGCCGGGCGAGGGCTGCGAGCTCAACCTTAATAAGGCGCTATGCAAGACCTACGAGAAGCACAGCCTGCGCGAGGTGCTGGCGGCGCCGCCGTCGGCGCTGGAGGGCCTCACGGAGCGGCACGACGACGCGCTGAAGGTTCTCTACATCGACTCGGTGGGCGACCTTGGCGCGTGCAAGTGGGCGCTGTGGGCCGAGGCGATCGTCACGCTGTCTGCCTTTGACTCCGACCACTCTTAAACGTCCGACTCTGGTATGTCCGGGCGTGATGTCTCGCTCCCGGGGAGTACGCGCCTCGTGCAGCGGTCTCCCCATCCGGTCCTGGCAGCTATCCTTGGAGGATGTAAGAATTACACGAGTTGCGATGAATAACCGATCCACACGCCCCCTCTCGGCGTCCGCACAGCCCACCCCCTCCCCCCAAGCGGTGCACATCATTGAGCATCTATCGCAAGGGCATTGCCCGAGGCGCGCACATTTCCCCCACCCCCACTTGGCGGTCCTGGCCATCCCACCAGGGTGCCGCCGCCATCGTCAGCGCAGTTCTTAAAATGCGCAGGCAAGCGACCAAAGTCAGCATCAATAAAGTCACCAGGCACGAGGCAACGAAACCGCGACAGGCAACGACACGGCAACGTATCAACATCAAAATTATGTTTGTATCTCGTGACCCCTACTACCTGTAGCGCTGTCGCTGTCGCGTCGCTGTTGGTTCAATACGATAGGCAAACGGAATAAATACTACTTCTTAAAAATTACATCGCTTTCTAAATGCACTGCACGGAGTCCGGGCTGGGGGGGGGGGGGGCGGGGGGGGGGGGCAATCCATATAGGTGCTGCGCGCTACTTCTTGAAACCGATCTGCGCCCCTAGACCGTTACCCTGGGGCTGCACTGCGGTGAGACCTGCGTGACGCAGCGACGTGTGAGCATGGCGTCGAGAGTGCCCTTACTTCAAGCAATGCAAATAGGTACGAGTACAAGTACTGCTGCATCACTGCTGGGGATGATGAGCAAGGGGGAGAGGGGGTCATCTGCCAGCTTAGCCACAAAACCAACTCACCTTCGAAGTCACCCGTGTTTCGCATCCGCTGCCCAGCAATTACCCACGCCTCGTCCACCGCCACATACTTGACAAAGGCCGACTTTTGCCTCCGCTTGATCTTTTGGCTCATGTGCTGCTTGCAGGTGTACGCAATGTGCAGCAGCCCGTTGGGCGTCTGCACCAGCGACGGCGAGTCGAAGCCACTCCCAAACCCGCCAAGCTCGCCGTCCGCTGTTGGCGGCACGGGAGGTCGCAGCGCACCACGAGGCTCAGTCTCACCGCCTCAGGCTCAATCCCAGCTCAAACTACCGCATGCTCACACGCTTCGTACGCTGAATGGCCGCATCGGCATGTACTCGGCGACTGCAATGCGGCGTGGCAAGCAGTGCCGGGATCAGGCTCTTGGCCATTGGGGGGCGGAGGAGCTTACTCGCGAGCTCCAGGTCGCGGACAAACGGGAAGGTCTTCCCCAGCATGTCGTCGGAGATGGCAATGGACAGCGGCGAGTGTGCGTGGTTGTGCCGCCTCAGCACGTTGACAAACACCACCGCGACTTGGCCTGCAAGGGACGGAGCCACGGTGAGCTCGGCGTCACAGCGCCATAGCGTCGCCATCGTCCTCCCCCGCCGCTGTCTGCGCCGCCTGCATGGCGCCATGAGCAGATACAATGCGATGCGCCTGGTCATCTGGTGCACTGGGAGCGCACCGGAATTGAGGACCGTGGCGGTGAAGTGAGATGTCCCGGAGCTGGGGAAGTCGGTGTTCAGCTCAGGGCCCCAGGTCCTGGAGGGGAAGGGGACACAAGGGGGCCCCGCTTCAAATGCTGCTCAAGGCGGCGCCGCGCGTGCTGGATTTGCATCAAAGGCCGGACAAGGTACTTCCCTGGTTGCGAAAGGGGTTGGCTGATCACCCGGTTGGGAGGCGACAGTGCCGCGACACCGCCTGGAGCCCCATGACAGGCTAGTCTCTGTCTCGCTGACATAAGAAAGGGAGGAGGGTGGCCGCACTCACTTGCCACCGTCGGTGGAGATCTTCATGCGCAGGTACTCAAAGTTGGCCTGCGCCAGGTACACCACGAGGCGCCCGTCCGTCAGGCGCACCATCGCCGGCCCGCTCAGGCCGGGGTCCACCACCTCGGCGTCGATCTCCATCTCGTGAAAGCTCACGCCCGAGTCCTCCGACATCAGCGCGTGCGCGCTGTACCCGTCCTGCGACTTAGGCCCCTGTCCTTTGCCGCCCCCAGGGAGGCTGATCTTGCGAACGATGGGCATGATGTAATCCTGCGCAGTGCGACAGCCCCCCCGCGTCAGCTAGCCGAGCACGTGCGGCTGCTGCCTACCATGATGGCGGACTCCATGGGGCACATCATGAATGCGCTGATGGCATCGCCGCGATGGTTTGACTGCCTTGGGCGATGGGAGGTGTGATGCAGCAGACACTCAGAGGTCAGGGGGGCGGCGCAGTGCCGCCACCGTCCCCACCCGACCTCAACCTCCAATGATCAACAAGCTGGCTGACACTCCTGGCCAGGGCTGCGCTCACCTGATCACTAGGCCGGATCACATGCCCGAAGGCAGAGGGGTTTGGTAGAGTGCCAAGCTGCCAGGGTGCGGACCACGTCCCCCCTGTACGGCGCGCACTGCTCAGGGCCCCTTTGCAGTAGAGAGAGAAAGCTAGAGGCGCATCCAGCGGAGGGTTGACGGTGGTGGTGGTGGTGGGCCGGCGGGGGAGGGGGGTCACCGCTGTCCGTGGAGGTGATAGTGTACAGGTGGGTCTGTTTCCCGAACACGCCGGTGTACATGATGCGGAAGGCCTGCGAGGCGGCGGGCAGTCAGGGGGGCCCGCAGGGCGGAGCGAGCCTCCCCGTCCGGGTGCCGGCGACCCAGCGCACACCGCAAGGCAAGGTGCCGGATTGCACGTAGGCAGCAGAAAGGCAGAGAGGGTGGGGGGTTGGCCGGACATGCCTGGGCGAATTCGTCGTAGAAGAGCACGGGGTTGCGGATGACATAATGGACCTCCCTGCACAGGAGCACGCGGCGTACCCAGTCAGCAACGTGAGGGCGGGAGCAGCAGAGGCAGGAACAGGAAGAAAGCGCGCTCGCGCGGGGGGGGGGGGGGGGGGGGGGTCACTTCTTGTCGAGGATCTCGGCGAGGTCGCTCCATTTGGTGCCGCGCTCCCAGTCCGACAGCATGACCTTGTTGGGCGGCGTGCGGATGCGGGTGCCGTACAGGCTGCCTGCCTCGGTGGAGAACACCATGAGGAGGACGCCCACCGTGGGGTCGTACGCAAGCGCTGTGGACGCGGGGTTCTGCTCCCAGGCGCCAGATGCACAGCCAGCAGCCAATCAGCACCTCCCCGCCGAACCCCCCCCCCCCCCCCCCCCCCTCCCTCCCCTTCATGACTGCCGTAACCCCGCGTTGGGTTTGCTATACAGCATTGGCAACATGCACTGGTTCATGCCGGCAGGGACGGGCTCCCACCAGAACCGGACTGATCTCATGGTGCGCGTGATACTGCTCGTGGTTGAGAAACGCGACCATCGGGCCCATGGCCTGCAAGGGGAGAGAGCCACCGGGGATCAGCGGCTGGCCGGCAGAGAGCATGGCCCATGAGGTGGCTGCCTTCATGCCGGTGTAGACGTATGGCTCAAGAAGCGGCGGCAGCGCACCCTGTCGGGGTCGCTGTCGGTGAAGGTGTCCTCTAGCACGCGCGTCATCTCGCCCCCGCTCAGCCTGTACAGCTCCCCGTTGGCCTGGAAGGCGGTGGAGCTGCGGCAGAGGTGCCCGCGGGGCCAGCCGTCAGGGGCTGTTGGGCCGGCCGGACATGCGGCAGTGCCGGTTGGAGTGGGAGCTGCACGACGCGCTGGCCATTGGCAGTGAGGTGCAGAGGAGGGGGTGCGCACTTTGCGTAGTCAATGTCGAAGGCGTTGCGCACTGCCTGTCGTCTCACGAAGGACGCGACCGGCTGTGTGGGATCCACTGGCGCGGCACCGCAACATCCAATCAGGGATACGTAAGCGGCGGCGGGCAGCTGTGCATGCCCTGTAGCCACTCCAGCGATGCAGTCTAGCTGCATGATAGACCTACATTCAAGCATATGTATACTACACTCAAATTAATCAGATAAAATGTGTAGATATGCATATACATGTATAAGATGTTTACGTAGTCACTACATGTCATTCACGTCTGTCTGTGCATTCTGTCCTATTGCAGCGGGTTCATGGCGCTTGATTGGTATCGACCTGCTGCCTCGATTCCCGCAGCATGCGCCCCCACCCACCCTCCGCGGCGTCTCCCTGATGGAGCTGACGAGCCGCTGTCCACCCGCCAGCGCCTACTCGTACCCACGCGGTGGGCGGTGGCCTGCCCCGGACGCAAAAGCGCTGCGCCGGGCAAACTCGAGTCCCACTCCCGTGATGAACATGCGAGGCAGCTTTGGGCGCGCTTGGGGGGAACAACGTAGCCCACGCACCTTTCACCACGGCGTCAGGCGTCAGCACCGCGCGCGCGCTGTCCTGAGCCGCCTGTATGAGCTGCTCGGGCGGCACGTCTACCACGACGTGCTTGCTCTGGCGAGGGGCGTCCAGTGCGGCGTGCCGGGAGGGGAGCGACTGTTGCCTCTCCCGATAATTATCGGCCTCCAATATGGTGGCTGACGGGAGCGTGGTGGGGGAAGTCTAACAAGGGCAGGGCAGCGAGGGGGGGGGGGGGGGGGGTGGGGATACGTGCAGCGACACTCGTCAGCGAGGCCACCGAGGCGACAGTCGGAGTGGTTGGAGGCGGCACTTGGCGCGGTTGGCGGGATTGACGGGAGGGGGGGGAGGGGGGGGGGGCTGGGGCGACTCACACTCTTGAACACCAGCCCTCCAAGCACTGCGAAAAGAAGAACGCCCAGGATGACAGCCACAACGACTGGCCGGCTCACCCGGCCAGCGGCCGGGTCGGTGGTGCCGCTCGCCATTGCCAAGCTACTGGAGGTATGGAAAAACGGCGAAACTACAAAATTACTGCAACACTGGTCGGGGTGCGCTCCTGCGGCCAGAAGGTGGCTCACGCCCGGGCGGGGGATAAGCTGATCAGGATCACTCTCACCTCCAAGTCTGGTCTGTCGCGTTGCCACGCCGCTGATAATTGCTTGAAATGCTGGAAGTACCGTGGGAGACGGGGAACGGGGAGCCCGACGGTGCTCCCTCGCGAGGTCGGGCTCGCAACCTGATCAACGCAGTTGTCGGCCGGGACGCTGAAGCAACGACCTGTGCACCCAGTAGCGCGTCCCCAGCTCGGAGGGTTTTCGCAATGCGTTGATACTCGAAACATGCTCACAAACTACCCTTGGAGCATTAATTTTGAAGCGTAGTGTACAGTATATTGATAATAATTGCGCGGCATGTGCGGTTCACCTGAATACCCTGAGTAAAACCCTCTTTAAAAAAACCCCGGCCCCGCGGCGGTCTAGCTACAGGTACAGTACTGCCTAACTACGCAAGCGCGCCCGTTGTTTTTTTGCGAGGCGGCGGTCATCCTGCAGACACACCGCGGCCGCTACTCTCGCCATCCTAGGGCACCACCCAACTCCCTCGGCCCGCACGCGGGTGCATGCTGAATGAACCCCGAAATGGAAATGGCTCCAATCAAGATGGCGACTCTACTGGTATTGACGGCACTTTTGGCTCTGTCTGGCCGCTCGGTGCGCGCGAACCCTGCTGAGGCAGCGGCCCTGCTGGCGTGGAAAGCGGAGCAGCAGACCGCGGCTCTGACTGCGGGAGGAGAGCTCCCGGCGGCGGACCGCCTCGCCGCTTGGAACGCCAGCACCGACCCCTGCGAGGAAAATTGGCCCGGAGTCTACTGCGGTGGCGGCCGCGTCACCCGGATGTGAGTGCACCGGCCCCGGACCTCGTCGCCGCCCGCCGACAGCGACCAAACCGGTCAATTTTATATTGTTTCGTAACCCCCCCCCCCCCCCCCCCGCTCCAACTCCCCATTCCTCTTCCTCCCGGACCGGACTTGGTCTCAGCAGCCACCCGCGAGGGCTCGTAACCAGCACCGCCTCAATCGTGGCTATTCGAGTGAAGCCGCAGGGGCTGGAGGGGCAGCCTCCGATGACGGCGACGCGCGACCTGCGAGGAGGGAAGGAGGGGGTGGGGTGCAGGAGTGGCTAATGGCATGCAGCAGACCGTTTTCGCCCTGGACAATCAGGCAGCCCAAAGCACCGGGTTTCCTTGCCATGCGCTCCGACTAGGCGCAGACTCCACTCTCACACACGAAAGTTCGTGTTCCTGGGAGCGAGTGAGGGGACTGGTCGATTCGAGACTGGTGCTATCTAGTTCGTGGCGCTGCCGTTGCACCCCCGCCCGCCGCTGCACGCCCGCCGACACCCGTCGCTGTGCCCCGTCGGCTGCCTCGTCTCATCCCGCTCGCAGATCGCTGGAGTCGCAGGGCCTGCGCGGCACGCTACCGGCGTCTTGGTCCGCGCTGAGTGAGTTGCGACAGGTGTCCCTGAAGTACAACCGCTTCACTGGGACGCCGTTGCCGCCCGAGTGGAGCGCGCTCCCCAAGCTCACCCTGTTGTGAGCCCCCCCGCCCCCCTCACCCCCCCCAACTTTACGCATCCACGCGCAATTGCCTCCCTCGCATCGGCCCTTTTCTCTGGCTGTGCAGTGCGCTGAGGCGTATGCGCCTTCGCGCGCAGCGATGCCGGCGGCAACCTCCTGGATGGGTCCCTGCCATCGGACATGGGCGCCTTCCCAATGTTGAGCTACCTCTACCTTGTCGGCAACCTGCTCCCAGGCGTGCTGCCGAGCAGCCTGGGCAGCCTGGAGTATATGTGCGCCTGCCCGCGACCTGCACCACCCCCGTGCTGATATTCCGGACCAGCTCATGGGGAAGATGTTGGCGTGGGATGTGGGGGATGGGAGAGGTGGGGGCTGATGGCTGGCTGGCCTCCTACTGTGCAGGTCTCTGGAGGACAACTTCTTGGCAGGCGGCCTGCCGGAGTGGACCAACTCCTCCGTGGTTTCTTTGTGAGCCCCCCCCCCCCCCCCCCTCCCACACACACACACACACACACCGTCGGCGCCGAGGCCCCCTGTATGATTAGCATCGGCGCCTTGGTATCAGGCACATGCCCTGATGCGTCGGCCCGCCGGCGCCCACCCAGGAAGCTGTCCGGGAACCTGCTGGGCGGCGAGGTCCCAGAGGCGTGGAGCAGCCTGTCCAGCCTCTCGTTCCTCGAGCTGGACGACAACCAGCTGACGGGGGAGCTGCCGCCGGCGCTGCGGGAGCGGCTGGCGGGCCTGCGGATGCTCACGCTGCGGGGCAACTACCTGGGGAACGCATCGCTGGCGCAGCTCGCGGAGGCAGAGCGACCCCAGGATGCGGACTGGTCCTTGTGAGCTCCCCCACCACCACCACCGCCATCATCAGAAGCCCCAGTGGTGAAAGCACATTCAATTTTCCATGTCCGCTATCAATCACATCAAAGCTCAACCACCGTGGAACGCAGTGTCAGCCCCCAGGCCTAGTTGTGGTCCGCCCCATTGACCGTGCCCCTGCCCCATTGCCCTGTTTTCGCCAGGCTGCCGCAGAAGGTGCCAGAGGCGCCGTCTCCAGGCAGCCCGCCATCGCGCCTGTTTGACGATGTACCGCCCGCCGGGCCGCCCGAGGTTGTCAGTGAGGTGAGCGACCCCTGCCTCCGATATCAGCTCAGTCTCGTTTGCCGCACTGAATCCTTATCCGGTGATGGGGTGTGGTGTACGGCCAGTCCGGCCTCCCACAAGCCAGCTGCGCCGAGCACCGATGTAATCATCGCCCGGACGCGCTTGCTGCTCCTCGTAGGGCATGCCGCAGTGGGCGCTCATCGCGATTATACTGGTCGCGGCCCTTGGCCTCATGCTGTGCTTCGCCCTGCTGGGCGTGTGCTGGTTCCGCCGACTACACCTCGCGCACCGGCCGGCGCGCGTCCCGCTCGGCGCCCAAGCCAAGTCCTCATCACCGGTACGCCGCGACTTCCGCAGACGCCCCGTGCTTGTCTTGACGGCCAGTACAGCCGCCTCAGGGCGCGCCCGCATTTAAGGAAATTACACTATGGCGACCCTGATGTTATCCGTCGTGCAGGTGACGACGTCGTCGATTGAGACGCCGCGCAGCTCGCCACCGGCGCCGGCGCCCGTGCCGCACGCCGAGACTCCATCCGAGCTGCTTCCGGCGGAGAAGCTGACCAACATTCGCGAGGCGCCCGACCCGGAGGCCAGCCTGCTCGCCAAGCCGTTCGACAAAGCTCACGAGGCGCGCTACCGCCGCCCGCCCTCCGCGGCCGGCCTGCCAGCTCCGGCGCCCGCTGCAGACGACAGCGGGTCGGCGAGGTTGCTACCCAGTCCGATTTACAGTGAGCTCGATGATGTAGATGACGGTGCCAAACGTCATAGCGCCAATGACTTTTCCTCACCAATGATACCAGTGCGCGTTTCCGCCGCCGCCGGCTCGACGTCGTCGACCTCCTCTGCGCTCTCTGTTCACCGCGGCAGCAACACCCCCCTCGGCTCGCGCCGGCCATCGTCTGGCGAGGAGCACGCGCCACTGGTAGCACACGATCAACAGCTGAGCGACAGCAAGCCGCCGCCGCCGCCCCACCGCGGTGAGCTGAGGCTCAATTCCATGCTGGACGCGGATCTCGACAGCCCCTCCCGGGCACCAGCGCGCCCCGCCTTTGGATCTGCCGAGCCATCGCCGACAACGGGCGTCATCACGCCCAGCGCCGCCGAAGCAGCGCCGGCGCTGGTTGATTCGCCAGCCGCGATGTCGTCGTCGGCATCGCCCTCACCATGGGCGATCCGGGGGACCATCGCCCTGGCGTCTCCCTCTTCCCGCGTCGCCTCGTCGTCCGGCTTTGCGTCGCGTCGATCGCAGTCGGCCAATTTCGCGCGCACCGGCGCCCTTGGCGGCGGCCTCATCGCGACGCTGGGCAGCCTCGGCGAGGTCGCCGTGGGAGTTGATGACATGGCGTCGCCGCCCAAGCCAGCGAGCGCACCGGGCGAGGGACGCCGCGGCGTCTCTGTGTCTCGCAGCGCGGACCCTGCGCTCGCCGTTATCACCGCCTCGCAGGCTGCTGCCGCCGCGTATCGCGCGCCCGCGGCGCCATCTCCGCAGCGCAAGCCGTCCTCGTCGGCAGGCTCATTTGTCGCCAATCTCCGGCGGTCGCGCACGCGCGACTGAGATCACGACAGCACACTGTGCCAGCGACTGCGGTCATGCGGTGTTCTGTCGATCTCGCCAGGGCGCAAGGCTAGACCACTGCCTACACTTCCGTCGTCAGTGACGTCGACAGCGTGCAGGCCCTGTTCAGTACATTGCTCGTGCACAAGATAGCAGCGCTTGCTAATAGGGAGGGGGTTAGAACTCTGGCATAATGATGTGTATAATGCTGGGCATAATTTAATGATGTTACTACTATTCGGCAGTGTTAGCCACAATACATCAATAATGGCACCCTTTGGTCATCAGCACAGCCTCGTGGCAAAGAGGAACGGACTAGTTTCATGGAGGGTATTATTGCCTAGCAAACAGCCTCTGTGCGCCAGCTGCCATAGGCAGCGACGGGCTATGATGACTAATCACAGCAGCACTTAAGCCGAGGCTGTGTTGGTTGCCGGCTCGTAGCCCTCCGCCTCCAGCATCTCCTGCAGGGAGTCCTTCCACTCCTGGTCGGACACAAACGTCTTCCGGCGGCCGTGGCCTGGCAGGAGAGCCAGCACCGGCAGCTCCCTCAGCGCCGCCACGCTCTCCAGCTGCATGTCCACATCGTGCCAGTTGAAGTCCCGGAAGATCTGCACCATCGCCCAAGTCTCAGAACGTCACAACATGAACACAGCGCGATCTGCGCCGGGCCAACATAATAGCCAACGGCATACAGTATTCCTATTTTTTATGTCGATTCATTATCAAAACATTAATTGCGCTCGCAGGTCCAACCAGTAATGAATTGTTTTACAGCAGTGAGTCAGAATATGTCCGTGTGGTAGTCATGACGTGCACTCTCATACTTTAATACTCTGAATAAGGGGGGGGGGGGGGAGGTTACAAATGACGGCGTGGTTACGGGATATGGCTTCAATAGTACGGTATGCAGATTTGTTGCAATTACGAAGCAGCAATTACATATAAATTGCCATTAACATCCTGTAAAAGTATCCATTGAAGCGTGTCAATCAAATCGAAGGTTGTCTCACCGAGAGTCGGCCCGCCCTTGGCGACCACGCGAGAGTGTCCCCGGTGAAGAGGCAGCTGCTGGGCGTGTAGTGCAGGGCCAGGCAGCCCGGCGTGTGCCCTGGGACAAACAGCACCTGCAAGGCATGGCGTTGCGGGTGAGGCGCTGGCCCGCAGGCGAAACGGGCGCCCAAAGGGGGAGTGGGGGGCGATCGTGCCTGGTGGTCTCCGGCATCATCCAGCTGCCAGGGCCCTTCGCCGTCCAGTTGCCGCTCCGCCTTGTCGGTGCCCTGCCGGCGGTTGATCTCCGTCTTGTGGATGATGCGCACGGCGTCGGGGAAGCGCTCCGCCCACTTGGCGTGGTCCGACACGTCGTCGCGGTGCGTCAGGAAGATGTACTTCAGCCCACCTGCCGCATGATGGTAGCGGAAGCACGCGAGGGAACAGGGAGGGCAGCGAGTGAGGCATATTATTACGCCTACCTTCCCACATGGAAAGGTTGTGGGCTTGTGGTGCCCACTGAACGATTTTCCAAACACACACACACATACATACTCACACGGCGTTCGAGTAATCAGATACCATTCCACATCACCTTGCAGCGCATAAATAAGCAATCATGGCTCTTTCCACGACGCGTGAATAACAGTGTTGAATGTCTGAGGAAACAATAAGGGCTGCCCAAACGCGATCGGGGCACGGAAGCTGCTTAGAGGGAGAGGGAGGGAGAAACCCTACGTGGAACTGTAGGCAGTTGGACCGAGGGCATCACGACATCCCAGATGATCGGAAGATGCTTGTATTATATCATACGTACCATAACATATGACTATGCAATATTAGGCATTGAATGCTTCGGCGTGTAGTCCGTTCATTCTCCGGTACGCTAGGAGCAGGCGGATATTGCGAGGGTAAGGACCCGAGGTTGCGGGCTCACCCATCCGCTCGATGGTGGATGCCAGCCCGGGGTTGAAGCGCGGGACGTCCACCATCACGTTGCCTGCGTCGCGCGTGACGATGTAGGGCGTCGCAGCAAAGGACGCGTGGCTGTGGAAGCCTGCGTTGACAAGGGAGCGCCAGGGTTAACACCGGCAAGCGCGGGCAGATGAGGGGAGGGCGACGGGGGCTTTGAAGTAAATGGAGACGAGGGTTTATTAAAGGGAGGGTCACTGGTGCCGGGAAAGAGGGGCGGAGTGGGCTCACCGGTGTGAAACACGCCTGGGCATCCATCCACCGGTAGCGGGAATCCCGCATTGATCTTGGCATGAGGGGAGACAACACATATGGGCAGGAGGGGGGTGGGCGGGAGTCAGCACCCCACCCTAGCACTCTGCCAACCGTCACTTGGAAGGTGGTCAGCGCAGGGGCGGCGCCCCACCTCGCGCAGCTCGCCGTCCCGGGCGTCATCCAGGTGGATGGAGAAGGTGGGGCACGAGGACAGCGCGCGCGCCGCCGCCGTGCGCGCCACCTCGCTGTCCGGCTGGGCGGTGACGGCGCTCTGCCCCTCGCGCCGGGTGAAGGTGTCGGGCGCCATCCAGCGGCAAGTGTCGCAGTCTGTGCGGAGCGGGCCGTCGCGGCGGGGTGAGTGAACTGTGTCAGCGCTGTGTCCCACTGTGCTGCAATGTGCTCGAAATTGGATAAACTTGGTGTAGAAAGTGGTTTTGGATAATAATTGCGGCGATCACGATATTATCCGAGGCCAATACTCTTCAATCTGCGGCTGATGCTTGCAGCATAGCGCTTACTGGTTGCGAAGACTGTCGATATATATATAATGGTCATAACGTAATTAGATCCTAGGTACAATTAAACTGGATAGAAATAAGGATTACTTTTAGATGATCTTTGCCTTCCTTGATCTTTCGTTTAAGTAGGACTACCAACCAACGCTACCAATCATTAGCGACTGTATGTTTTCAGCAATAGGAGTATGGTATGGTAGGGTATGATATGGTATAGTAGTCCTTACGCACGGTGTGGCTAATAAACGCGCCCAGCCCGGAGGCCTGGGGGTACTCAACTAGCTACAGGGCATCAACCGGCCACAATTGCTGGACGCCAGGCTGTAGCCCTAATGTCCTTACTAGGGGAATTATAATGATTAGCATTATGGGTCATTCGTTAATTCCTATACCGACTGACACGTACTTGCCCGTACACGTTCTGCCTCCATATATACTAGTGTTGATGCGACTGGTTGATGCGACTGGTTGCGATTACTTGAAAAGTTCCTTTGTCGTGGCAATCGATGAGTCGAACAGGACGGATGACAACACCGAGCGGCCCAACCTGCCGGGGAATACCGACTTATAGCGCGCTAGTACCAGCTAAGGGTAC